>JAYEAL010000064.1:0-79446 GCA_036419045.1 Scirpophaga incertulas | reverse complement strand
TAAAAAGTTCACATATAAAAAATTCTCATTATTATAATTTGCGAAGGCGTCATGTCGAACTTCAAGTAGGGCAAATAGTTTTTAAAAGATGCTTTCCCCTTTCTAATGCAGCCAAACACTTCTCTGCTAAGCTAGCCCCCAAGTTCGAAAAATGTGTCATCACAGAGAAACATTCTCTGTGTTGTTTTCACCCTGAAAACAGTAGAAGGTAAACCCTTAGGCCGCTGGCACATAAAAGATATAGTCAGACCAGGCGAATGTCCTACTGACTTACTAATTTAAAATAATTTCTTTAAAGTGTGTTATCAAAATGTATTTCCTTTCATGACTCTTTGAGCATTCCTTAATAATATTTTTTAGATTAATCTTAATATTTATACACTTTGAAAATGATAAACACATTAACTATTACTATGGTAAGTGTCTTGGGTAGATACTCCAAGCACTTTAAATACTTACTTTTCCATTAAAATAAGCCTGTATTGTTCAATGAATACTTTCATTTGAGTTGAAGCCATTTAAGTCTGTATTTATCTGCAGCATAAACATTTTTGTTTGGGCAACAACTTTAAAAGTTGAATAGTACATGTAGCTACCTTTAAGTGTTAGGTCTTTCTTTTTCTTACTTTCCTAACACTAATCTATTTGTTCATAAATACTTAATACACCTATGTTTCTACACATTGAGTGTATTCAGCCTTGTATTAATTAATGAATACTTTCCTTTGAGTTGAAGCCATTTAAGTCTGTAATTATTTTGCAGCACTGAGCGTTCTTGTTCATTTTGTCTAGGCGACAACTTAAGAAAAGTTAATAATACATGTAGCTGCCTTGATGGGTTAGATCATTCTCTTTGATTTTTCTTGATAATATATACTTATTAGTTGTACTTAAATTACATACTAGAAATCTTATTCTTACATATCTGAAAATTTAATATGTAGTTGACCTACATTAATTGTCCTACTTTGCAAGATAAACCAATCTTGAATTTGCTTTACTTGTAATAATGTTCTATTATAGTATAAACCTAGTGGATGATGTTGAAGTATTTTTGAATTAGGAAGTTTAAGTTTTGAAATTAGAAATTAGGAAGGAAGTTTAGGGCCGTTTCATCCCAACGTGACTTCATGCACCCAGCCATGCGGTGATGTAGGTTGTCTTGCTTATCAACGGAAATCCCTGCCATCACCGATGGAATCTCAACGTATAAGGTGACCTCTTACCATTCTTACTATATTGCGTGTGTGAACCACCGTATTTTGGAGGAATTGATTTTTCTTTTGTGACATTCACCTTGGGTGACGGATGGAGGATGGCTCAGCTCAACAATGAACTTATATAGTATAAAAGTGTAATGTGTGTAAATACCGTGCCTATTGTTTGGTGGATGATTATATATATATATATATTTTTTGGTTTTTGTATTTAAATGTTTACTTAAAATGTAATTATAAACTTTCATATATAAATTTCTTGGTTTAATTTTATCACCTAACCATTTGAAGTCTGTTTTGTATTTATGTGGAGGCGCCCATATCATTAATCCTAAATATCTACATTATATCACCAGGTCGGTTCGATTCCGATAAGGATGATACCCACACCCTGATCTTAGCTGGCAAAAGTTCTTTTTCTAAAATATCATAAATAAAACGCTACAACTCAGCACATGCTTTAAAAATAAAAATTATTAAAAAAATCGTATATTTAATTCCATCTCTGAGCAAGTACGTTAACATAACGTCATTAATTTTTTAAAATTATATTTAGGCATATTTATATATAAAAAGTACTTCCGCGCTAACAATATATCCGGATAACTACCGATAACATTTTTATATTTACATTGTTTTAAAGGTTACGTAATATTTATTTGTATTATTTAATTTACAGTATCGTCTCCAGTACCTGATGATGGCGAAATTATTACACCCGAATTATTGGCTATGTTCGAAGATGTTTTACAAGAGCCAATCGAACAAAACGAGAATTCAAGAATGCTCGTCTCTCCAGCTCACTCAACCCATGTCGATGTCATAAAGGACGTGAATATAAACACATCGACGGAAACTTATTCACCGATGCAATCTTGTTCTCCCATTGACTCCAATGTCCGTTGAGCCTCTTTTTTCATTTAGCGTAGAAAATTATGAATCTGACAGCAATGAAAAATTAGCAGAACCCCTCATTTCCAGCAGCGCAAATAATTGTGAATATGGTAATGAATTTACTCCAATGCCTTCACCTTATTGTAGCTTTAGTGATTGTTCTGATAACGTTGACGAGTCTTTAGTACAGTCGAGATCACTTGAAAATTTAACAGTAATGCCGGAAAGTGGTTCCAAAGAACATATATCAACTGATACACCTTTGCGTACAATTTCTATTGAAGAACATTCAGAGTTAGACATAAATCCTCTGTCTATTGCATCTTCTTTAATATCTAATGAATGCTCTTCTTTTGAAAGTGGAACAGTACCCCAAAAAGAAAAAGAAAATTAAAGAAGAGATCTGACGTGGGGCGTAAGCGAAATATACATATAAATGACTGAATTCTAGAAAAGGGGTTTTAAAAAAAGCGAGAAAAATAAAAGCTCCGTGTACCAACAAATGTCGTTTAAATTGTTATCAGACTTTTACGGAGGAAATGCGCTCAGAACTTTTTTCTAACTTCTGGTACTGGTCCGGGGTATTGGTAACCATGTCATGCAGTGGCAAATCATAGCTAAGTATGTCTTTAAAAAAAAATAAAAAAACTTGTACGAATCTTGAAAATGTACGTGTTTGTCGATTACATACTTTACATTACCATCTTCCAACAAAATCAAGTGATGACGAAGTAACACTGAAAAGAGTGTGTAAAACAATGTTTTTAAATACGTTTTCAATAAGTAAAGATTTTGTGTACACTGCCCTTCAAAAAAAATCTGAATGTACTAATTTCGATAATTTCGTTGATGGTAGAGGTCGCCATATACATCATAATAGGGTAGTAATGGACGAAATGAAACAAAGCGTATTAGACCATGTTCATTCTTTTGCACCCATGGAATCGCATTATGTTAGAAAGGATTCAAACATCAAATATCTCGATTCCTCATTATCATTCTCAAAAATATGTATTCAGAATGGAGTACAGACAATAGTTACAAAAGTAAAGTGCAGACTGTGAGGCAATACAAAGATATAGTGAATAATAATTTGAAAATAGGATTTCATGTACCTAAAAAAGATCAATGTGACCTCTGCCACCAATTCAAGAATATACCTGAAGTTTCTGATGAGCAAATCCAAAAATACGAAAAACATCAAGAAGAGAAAAAGTTCTCTCGAAAACTAAAGCTAGAAAACAAAATAAAAGCTACTAATGACAACAAAAAAGCATGCATTGTTTTAGATTTCCAGAAAGTTTTAAATGCACCGCATGGAAATATAAGTATTTATTATTACAAGCGAAAACTAAAGGTTTATAATTTTACTGTATACGACATGGCATCCAAAGACGGATATTGGCAAAAGAGGACCTAATGAGGTTGCAACTTGTATGTACGATTTTATGTGTAAATTGGCTTCAAATGGAGTGACTGATGTTAGTCTGTGATCGGATAATTGCAGTGGTCAAAACCGTAACCGGATAGTTTTTTACATATACTTGTTGGCTGCTAGTAAACTGAAAATTAATATTTGTCATCACTTCATGGAAAAGGGTCACACGCAAAATGAGGGTGATTCAGTTCATGCCTTGATTGAAAAATCGGCAAAAGGTAAAGAAATTTATTCGCCAGACGAATGGTATTCGCTAGTTTGATGGGGCAAAGGAAAAGGAAAACCTTATGCTGTTATAGAGGTTAAACAGGATATGATTCTAGACTTTAAAAAAGGCATCGTTGCAAAACATTGGACCAAAAATTATTGCAACGAAAAAGTTTCTTGGAATAAAATTAAAGAGATTAAAGCTTCGCCAGACAATTATGGAGTTTTAAGTTATAAATACAGCTTAGGAGATGAAGAACGTCATCAGATTCAATGTTTTAATAAAACATTGGGTACTAGACGAGCTCGTTTTGAGCCTTTGCCGCAAAAAGCATATGAAAATCTTTTGCCAAATAACCAAGCAAAGTACAAAGATTTAGTACACTTCTGTGATAATAACATAGTCCCCTAAAAATGTCACAATTTTTATAAGAATTTACCAGTAACAGAGCTTAATGGAACGGATGTTTGTGAAGAAGAAACTGATATAACATTACTTTTATTATTTTTAATTTTGGTGACAACCAGTATGATTTTTTTTTAATATTATTTCTATCTACGTACCTACTCATTTTGATTGATTACACGATTGCCTTTTCAGTTCCTATTCCTAAGTTCGAATTATGTCTAAATTAAGTATAAGTAAAATAATTATGAATAATAATATAATTATGAGTGATTATATAAACAAATAGATACAAGACTGATTGATAAAAGCATTTAATGTTTAAAAATAATTGTTAATAGCATTGATCTCAAGTTAAACTTTATAAGTTCCTAAGTCCCTACATACTGTGATTTTGTGAAGACACTATGGTCGTTGGTCGTTGCTAAGCAACTTGGTTGTTGATTGTGAGACAATGTAATAGTTATTTGTGCAACAAGTGAGCAAAGTTGATGTTTGCTGCGCGTGCTGATTTGAGTCCCGAGCAAGCGAAAGATTCTGTTTGAATCACGAGCGAAGCGGGTGATTCTAGAGTAGAATCCTGAGCGTGTCGAGGGATTCAAAGGCACGAGATGCAAACAACTTTGCTCTCGTGTGACACACATAACTTTTCACTTCAGCAGCGAGAACAAATATCATACCTACTTTGGAAATAAAATAAGACACGGGAACGAGTATATTGTAAAATAACTCATTTATTTAAAATTCAAAATTATACAACAAATTAAAAGTTAAACGTAAGTTACTACAATTCTGTAGATTAAATGTTACAGTTTTATTCGGCAGTCTAATAGTTTTATTTATTTCACTTCTTGAGTTCTTTAGTTCTGCTAAGTTATAAGACGTATCAATGGTGGATTGAGGAGTGAACGTTGGCGACTCGGATCGACTACTTTCTATATAGACATCTTTGGAAGTAGACGGGCATGGGTTAGACGGGTTAGACCAATGATCTGAGTTTTTTTTAAGAGTTATAGTTTCCACAAAACGTTTACATATGTCGGATTTATTTTCTATAGAATCTTCAATATACCCTTCTGCAACTGTATTTGACCTCCACCCGCCATGACGTTTTAACGTGGTGACGTCAGTTCCGGAATCAGCCAAGAGCGTTATTGAGGTTCTTCTAAAACAGTGACCAGTGTATAGCTGAGGCTCTTCCAGTTTCAAGAAGGTGGCTATCTCTCGCGGTATTGAACCTATTTTGTTTATACCCATAGGCTGTACTGAACATTTATTATTGCGATATTGAATAAAAAATCGGTTCGTTTTTATCTTTACTGGGCGCAAAATTTTATATTTTTCAACGAAATTCACATAGTTTTCTCGAATTACAAAAGATCTGTCAACGTTCGTTTTTGTATTTTTTAAATTTATTAGTAGTAATTTATCTGAATGTTTTTCTATGTCGTTGACCGTTAGATTCAATAACTCGTTACTTCGGCACGCTCCACTTATTCCTATGATAAGTATAACCTGTAAAGAAAATATATAATTTGTTACAATTTTCATGTTTTTTTAACTTAATATTTACATGTTTTACATATATCATAAATATTTTAATTTAATACTATTCGTAAGCCAAACTTGGTATCCTTGTACAGCCAAAACGAGTCTAAAAGGCAGTAAATATCTGTAGTATATATTAATATATAACTGTAAGGTCAAGGTGGGGAAGTTCGGCATACTTTATTTTAATATCACTTTAAATTAATAAAATGTATGTTATCTGGAGCTTTATATTATTTCTTTTAGTTGAATACTGTCAGAAATATTATGAGCTAAAAATTTCATAATATGTTAGTAAAACTTACAAGGAAACCGGAATAAATGACTTTTTTTTAAAATATGTCAGACAGACGGACTCCCCAAGGTTTTGGGGTAAGTCCATCTGTATTGCAAAAAATGCTTAGTTTGATTATATTTCATATTCACGTTTTTACTTGAAATGCGCATAGAATAATTAATCAAATATTTACTTTCAGATTAAAGATACAAGGTTCAAATCACCAAGTAATATGGTACAATCTTAAAAAGGGGTAACTTCGGCATATTTGTCGACAGAAGGGGTTGTCAACCTAAAAAACATTTTATATGAACATAATTACATGATATTTCCAATTTTAGCGAGACCGTTTCTGAAAAGGCGTCTCGCCGTGATACCGTAAATGAGAAAGCTTAAAAATTGTGTTCTTTAACGTGCATTGTGTGCTTCAGCTCAGCTCCGTGATGTTGATGACAAATATATCTTGGAACTGTTGTGTGTGCATAATTTAATATAAATATGATTTCACTGGAATAGGAAAGTAATATTTAAGGTATCAATAAAACAGACATAGTAATAGGAATTTTAAATTATAATTGAGTACTTATGAAAGGTAACAATCAATTTGATCTATCATCAGCATCTTTTAGCATCAATTAGTTCAATACTTAATTCAAATTAAGTATAATAATAAATTATTGTAAGTACCTATATACAAAGAGCAACTAGTGACGCACTTAATAATAAAATAAAAATTCAATAGTTATTGAGTATTAAAATTAGTAATTAGTATTAGTAAACAAATTAAACAACTTATTAATGAAAATAAAAACGTTAATCTATTGTTATTATGCTAGCTACGTACAAATAGTAACATGCACATAATAATAAAACAATTCAACCATTCACAAAGAATTAATAAAAATGTAATTACGTATTAATCATCTTGTACGCTTACAATAAACAATTAGCTTAAATTCTATTATCATCTATGAAAAGTAAACTAAGTCATCCTCATTTTTGAGTTCATATACATTTGATTTTTCCGAATTTTGAATCAAATCAATTTTTTTTATAATTAGTATTTCAGGGACCTCAGGATCACGATCAATTTTCTTAGTTAACTTAAACAGTAAATTTGGTTTTTTAATGGTTTGGTAAAATCGAATGCCATAAGAGCGGTTTGGAATTATATTTTCAATGACTCCCACATAAAAGTACAATTTTTTGTTTTTATAGTATCGTACAAGTACTTGGTCATCAACGCTATATTTATTAGCCAACTTCTGCTTGAGGGGTTTTTTTCTGAGATTGTTCTTTTCATTACTTCTAGTTATTAAGTTAAACGATTTCTGGGTTTTCTCTGCTGTATTAAACATTTTAATGTCCTTAGTTTGTTTGACATTTCTATTTGTGAAATCAAGATCCTGTTCTTCATCAGTATTAGCATCCAATATGTCTGAATCACTGTGAATGCTTATAGTACCCGAGACACTTGTAGAACTACCTGATGATCGTACGCGTCTTTTATCTTCTTTCGTTCCACTTATGATTTTAGAAGATATTCTCTTGCTTACGGTATTTTCTTTATTAGCTCCTTTTTTGTCATTACGCTTAGGTTTAATTAGGATGTTCGATAAAACTTTAATTTTACGAGCTTCTGGTATTTTATCTCGTAAACAAATAGGAACATCTTCTGGTGCATTCACGAAGAACGGAGTACACTGACTATCATTTTGGGATATCTCACCTAAATATGTAAGTTCTTTGCACTTGTAGAGGAAACTGGTGTCACTTTTATTTTTTTATTGCTTTTTCCCGTTTTTATATTATTTTGGCCTATTCTTTTTTGTTTCATCACATCAATATGAGTAATCACTTCAGCTCCAGGAGCAATTTTGCGTCGTGTTGTTTTTGTGATCTCACTTCTTTTTACTTTTCTTAGTAGTAAGTCTTCAAAATCAATAGAATAAATTTTATTTATATGTTCTTCTTGACTGGGATCAGCATTAGCGTATATTACGGCTTCTGTATTCGTACCTATCTTCACCTGTTCCTTTTTGTCATTAGTACAGTTAGTTTTGTTAATTATAACCTCTGTGTTCATGTCTGCCGTTATTTGTACTTGATCATTCCTGCCTTTAACTATTGTATTCCTCTCTATATAGTCAAAATTTTTCATAATAAAATGTAGGACTATTGAAAGCAAATTTCTAGGACTATTTTTTGCAAGCTGTTTGTGAATAGTAGCAGGTGGTAGATCTTCCATCTGTAGTACAGTGGAATTTCTATTACGTAATGGTTCATTTGAGGTACTCGTAAACTGCTTCCATTGTTCCAATTTTAAAGAGACGAATTGTTTTTCCTCTATTACATTACGATTGCACGGATATATTCCGGCCTTTCTGAATCCACTACGTAATACATCACGATCAATTTAAGCCCATACAATACCTATTAGCCGAGCAAACTCACTCTTCGGCAAAGGAACTCCAATATTTAGTCTCTGCCATTTGACTAATAAAGGGTCCCAACGATCTTTAAAAGATTTCATTACTGCTATGTCTAACGGTTGCAATACGTGACTCGTGTGAGGTGGTAGTTTAAGTATAGTGATATTTTCTTTGTATGCTTCTTCCATTATATTAAGTCCTACGTGTGTTGAGTGGTCATCGTATATGAGCAAAATAGGACGTTGGTCTCCAACTGCAGGTATAAATGATTATTTAAAATAATTTTCAAAAATATCTGTCTCCATCCACCCATTTGGAGAGGCAGCGTATGTCGTATTTGTATAGGCTTCGGGGGAAATCCACGCATCCCAAACGTTTTTCCCTTTATAAATTATGAGTGGTGGATTTTTTTCCCCGATAGCATTAGCAGCAAGCAGAACAGTAGTGTTGTCTCTGCCGGGTGTAGCAATAGTTCTAGTTGCTGCGTGGCCTTTTCGACCTACTATTTTGGTTTTAGATGGGTCTTTTGAAAAACTTGTTTCATCCAAATTCCAGATAGCTGACGGTTTGTTCTGTAGGCCCAATCCTTCGATTGTTTCTTGTAATAAATCAAAATATGGATATATAATATAAGGGTCGACGGCCTTTTTTCGTGCATATTCGACAGCCTGAGGTTTTTTGACAGATAAATTATTACGACTTTTAAAACCTTTAAACCGTTCTTTTCCTGGTATCCCATTTTTAAAAGGCGTTGATATTTTATTTATGTTTATATAATCCCCAACTACTTCAATTACCTCCTCTCTTGTCAGTCCGAAGCCATGTTTCTCCATTGTATGCAAATGTGTAGCAAGTTTGTTTTCGACCTGTGACGAAAGAGCCGTACACCGCCCAAGAGTAGTAGATTTTAACGTTTTATTGACATGATCCATTATGGTCATTCTGGGAATATTATCATTATGGTCATTCTGGGAATATTATATAAACGGGCAGCTTTGTACCCACTTAATTCACCATTTCGAACAGCTCGAACTGCGTCTTGTAGTTTTTCTTTAGGGTATGATGCCTTTTCCGTTTTCCTTTTATAATTACGCACCATTTTTGTAGCGAGGTTTTACCTAAAAAAGGAACACATGTAAAGTTGTTAGAAAGCTTAAGTAAATTTCATTTTCAAGTTGTATGGTCTGCGTGTGGGTGGATCCGTTCACTCTAACTAGAAGCTTAAGGTCAGGAAAACCCTAAATCGACCTGTTTTTGGTTGAGTTTTAAAGCATCAAATAGTCGTTTAATTAAAAAATATACATGTTGTTGTTCATGAACTGTTATTGATTATCCTAAGGCTCAAAACACGAATATTATTATTCTTTCGCTCATAAAAACATGCAAAGTTAGTTATGTTTATTACTATTTTTTAAGTTTTACTTGTAGATTTTGTACATAAATATATATATAAAAAATAGTGCAACAAGTAAATAAAAAAATTGGAAAAAGGTTGTTAGTATCTGATAAGGGGAAAGTTCGGTATATGACGGACTTGCCTTTGATTAGTATACGGTTTTGCCCCAATATTGATTTCTAGGTTAGAATTTTACGACTGACAATATTTCTGTGACTATAGGCGTAAAGTCATATTTAACTGTGCAAAACAATCAAACATATTGTTATGAAATATAAAAAAAAACAGTTTTTCTTATCAAATCGATAGATGTGTACCAGGCTGCGAAGAGTCGGGAAGTAAGTGAACTGTCTTAAGCACTTTGTTAAAGTCGTGGTAGAAGATTAGTTGCGCAAATTCATACAGTGGGATCTAAATAAGTCTGTGTACAATGGGTATAAACTAGTTGTAATCATCTCTCTTTGTCAAGTTTTATAACTCATAAATAAACTACGGTCAGAATGCCGTCATAACTTTTATTTTGATTCAGTGAGACATGTAGTGATTACATACTTTTTGAAAGACACGAATTTAAAATATTTGTTTCTGTGATAAATTATTGACTTTTTTAATTTAAGTATCATTAAATTTATTTTATAGAATGCATCAATCTTTACTATATACTAATAACTATTTTTATTTAGGTTCACATAAGACACTTCACTTATTCCCAAAACCTGCGGATGCTCGATTCAATGAGTGGGTGTTTGCTATAGGGGGAGATATTATTGGGTTGAACAATGATGAAATATACAAATATCGCCGTGTATGCCATGCCCATTTCGAAGAAAAGTATTACTGTCGAAACAACAGAATTAGTAATATTGCCATACCATCTATAAATTTACCAGGTATGTATATTATACTATTCACATATTTTACTGTCTTTATGAAAAGTACTTAATTCTGCTAATACTAATGCAAAATTTAATGTTGTTTTTTTAGATCCTTTGTCTCTGCCAATGTTTTCAAATAATCAAAGAGTGTTATCAAGGAAATCTACTACATTTGAAAATCCATCATCATCCACATCAACATCTGCATGTCTTTATAGTGATATGCATACTATAGAAATGCAAGTCACAAATCAAGATGACATAAAGGAAAATATAGGTAAGTAAGCTATCAGTACACTACCCAGTAATTTTATTGCTATATTTTAATCTTCATACGTATAATATAGAATAAGCAATGCTGTATTCTGTTTCAATAGTATGGACATTTTCTGCAACTCGAAGTCTGTGTGCCTATTTTGCATTGTATTCTGTTCAAAAAAATACCTAAAAATTTAATAGCATAAAAATGCTACATACATCACAGCTAATTATGTAGTTTGAAACAGCACATTATTGATTTGCTGATGTTTTACTATTATTTTTTGTGTAATTATTATTTTTGTAAATTGGGTTTATTTAGATGTTGTAAATGTGATCATATTTACGTATATTAATATAACTGCAAAAAAGATAATTTGCAATTTTGTTGTAACAGGTTTAACTATTTATCTATCTTTCTAATAATTTATTTAACACATGAACACAAAGTATCGATAAGTACACCATAATTTTGCAGCACAAGTCACACACACATTCACAAGACTCACACATTGACATAATTTGTTTTGGGTCTCATTTGCCTTGATGTATTGCCAATCTACCTAATAATAAATCTATGGAAAATACATTATCAAACCAATGGTGAAAAGCAATTTTTGTTTTTTGTAAGGGACCCACAGTTATCTTCATAAATAATGAAAGCACAAAAATGCCTACACAAATTCAGTTTTGCTATCTCTATCTCCCTGAATTTAACTTGAGATATTTTCCTCATTGTAATCATGCTTAAGTTCATTTTCAGTGAAATATATATTTTAATGCTTATTTGAAGCATTAGTGGCAACGTGGTCTCGACATTCATCTTCGAATTGAGAGGCCCATGGCTGTCTAACATAGTTCTAGATCGGCTGGTGTTCGTTGGGATGAATATGCCCTGTGATAATGATGATCAAAGCTAACTTGATAGTTTTTGTTTTTCCAAAACATTGATATTTTGTAATATTTCAGATCCAGTTATAAATGCCCCACAGGAGACTAAGATAAATGAAACTAGTAGTACTTGTGAAAAAATTGTGACAAAACTCTCAGGTAAAGATTGCAAGCTTCTTATCAAACTACATTTGTTAAGACTTACCACTGAAATTTCCTAGTTTCCGACATTAACAAATAGTTGTAGTAGTAATTGCCAATCAATATCAAAATAGAAACAAGAATACTGTTGATAATATTGTGGGATAATTTTTTCCCTAAACAATTGTATTATATGTATTGTATATGACATGTACTGTACTATATTTTGACACTTATTATTTCAGAATGCAAGCCTGCTACTACTGTGACCCATATGATCAAGTCGTTACCTACTAAGACAGAAAAAAAGGTTTTCCTAAAACTAGTAAAAACCAAAGCAAAGCTTGCAAAATTGACAAATATAATAAAAAAAGACAAAGCAAGCTTTAAATCAGCACGAAATCTTTTATGTAATAGTGCATTTGTAAATGCAGTAGAAAAATTGCCAAATACTGCAAAAATATTAACTTTACTGCAGTTTAGAGAATATAAAAAGAAAGACAAAGGGCGTAGATTTACATTGAGTGAAAAAATTCTGGCACTGACCATATTTAAACAGAGTCCAAAATGCTACCGTTTCCTAAAGAAAATTCTTGTATTACCAACTCCGCGTACATTAGGACAAGTACTCAGTCAGGCCAATGTAGAACCTGGGATTAATAATAAGATATTCACCCAGATACAAAGCCTTACAAAAAACATGAAAGAAGAAGAAAAGTTATGTGTTCTTTTATTTGACGAAATGGCATTAAAAGCTAATGTGACATATAATGAAAGGTTGGATAAGGTGATTGGCTTTGTAACCGATGGCAATATCACAAAACCTGATTATGCTGATCATGTTCAGGTATTTATGATCAGAGGTCTAATAAAAAATTATAAAAAGGCCATAAGTTACACTTTCTCGGCATCGGCAACAAAAGGCCAAGATTTAGCAGTACAGCTAAAAGGAGTGATCGTGAAATTGCAGGAAGCCGGGTTAAAAGTAGTTGCCACAATATGTGACCAAGGCGCTAACAATAGACAGGCAATAAAATATCTATTGAATGAGACCCATGTTACTTTTTTGAGACAAGGGCAAGAACCTAGACATAATATTATAATTGTGAACAATGAAGAAATCGTTCTTTATATGACCCTCCACATCTATTAAAATGTATTAGGAATAATTTATTAACAAAAAATTTACAGTATGTTGTGGACAACAATGTTAAAATTGCAAAATGGGAGCACATTGAACTGTTACACAAAGAAAATCCTGGCTATAAAAGCATCAGATTGGTGCCTAAATTGAGTGACAATCATGTAATTCCAAATAAAATTCCAAAGATGAAAGTTAAATTTGCAACCCAGATCTTTAGCAGAACAGTAGCATGGGTTATCTTGCAGGTAATAAATATGTTGTTTTTATACTGTCTGCCATTCCAAATAATACATTTTATAATGGTAAATACTGTTACATAGTTAAATAAAATAAAATATGTAGAGGAATTATTGTTAATTATAAGACATTTTTATGTAATGTATTTTTATAAAATTGATTAAAATTTATTATATCGTGTTCCATGGTCATGCTTGCTTCGCACCATCCACCTAACAATAACTTCAGCTGCTGTGACAAAAAATCTGTTGTAGCAGCTATTGTAATCTTTCTATTTTTGCATTTATTTATAACTAGCTGCTTGCCTGTAACTTCGCTCACGTGGACATATTTTCCATTGATGACCCATTCCTAATGACTTATATCATGTTGTTATAAACATTTTTATTAGGAATCCTATATCATCAAGTATTGAAATCATAGTAAAGCTCAAGTGAATTTTAGTAAAACGCCATCAGTGGCCCTTCATTTCATAGATAATTTGGTTGATTTGTAGAAGTAAAATTGAAATGTGACTGAAATTATTTTTGTTTATTTTCAGAAAAAGGTATTTTACCTAAAGAATGCCAAGAAACAGCTGACACTCTTTTATTTTTTGACCAATTATTTGATTCAGTCAATGGGAGCTACAACAAAAGAAATAAAAAATATGGGAATCCTCTACTTGGACCAGTGCAACACAATTCAACACATTATAAAACATGGCTTGAAGCTAAAAAAAATTTAAAAACAATGAAATTTATTAGTAATTGTGGAAAATCGGAAAATACTCCTACATTAAATAATTGGGTGTGGACACTGGATGGTATACAAATACTCTTAAAAATATTAGCTAAAAAATATGGGATATCATCAGTTTGGATGCGGCACCTTAACCAAGATCCACTAGAAAATTTTTTTGGAGCTATCAGAAGTCATGGGTGTCGCAATATCAATCCAACTCCACACCAATTTAAAAGTGCTTTTACAACTCTTTATATAAATAATATGTCCAGTGTCCATGCCCCAGGGGCCAATTGTGAAGATGATCATTGTAAAGGTTTGCAATCTCTTATCATCACAGAGGAATGTAAAGCTACCATTACCTGCAATTTAGAACAGATCCCGGATATAAGGATTATTGAAATTGAATTTAAAAATGATCCCCATATTAAAGGACCATTAACTTATATCTGTGGATACATAGCAAGGTGTGCAAAGAAAAAAGTTTTTAAAAGGTGCCTTAAATGCACATCATATACGAGTATGACTGACATAAACCAAGATGATTTTATCAAATACCGCGAATACGCAGCTAAACGGTGGCTTTACACTCCTTCAAAGTCACTTATAATATGTATTACAGCCGTCCAAGACATAACACATTCTATTTTAAAGACATTGTTATATGAAAATTACATTAAAGAATTAATGAAAACATTAATATTACTTCATGTTAATTTTGATTTTATAAAATGTGATGAACATAAAAGTAATTTAATAGAGTTCATAATTAATTTTTCCTGCCGATTTTTTATATTCCACTATATAAAAAATATTAATAAAATATTATATGGACGATGTGACTGTGATGATACAGAAGATGTATTCCAATACAGAGCTAAAAAACATTTTTGTAAATGCTCCAAAAGACCACAAAATAAATGAGTGAAATGTATATGTTGTTTTTCTCCATGCCCTCCAACACATTGATATCATTACATACATATATTACGATCTATAATTGATCATTGCATTATAAAAATAATAAAATAATCAGTAGCCTAGCCATTTTATTTTCCATGAATACCACGTGACCTTATCTCATTATCTGCCATAGTTCAATCCGAAACTTTCAGATGGCAGCACATCTGCGTTATACGATTTTGACATCGAGTTGCATCTCTATTTCAGTATATATAAAGTACTCTGTGGTACCTATGAATGAAGCCCGAAAATATGTCCAATATTTTATTTTTTTTTTTTTTGGATATAAGAAACCCTTAATAACTTTTTTGTTATTACATATTATTAATTTATTTTTACACATTTATGATAAAAAAGCCTTATACTAAAAGCCTTTAAATTTATTGCCATAAATAAAAATTTGCCGTGTATAATACACCTATATATAAATACACCTTGTAAATTTATATTTTAAGTTTTAATTTCTTTACCACCAAGTAGGTCTGTTACAATCAACCGGATGTCATAGCCAATTGGGTCTGTCTAATGTAAAAACTGGTCAAATCCATATCACAATTAATAAAACCAGTTTTACTAATACATAACTTTTATTTTGTCGTGTACCATTCTTTTTAGCCTATAGGCGATTATATTTCTTAATTAAAAAAAAACCATTAATAATTTTTAGCAAATTTTGGTTATACTATTATTAAATAATAAAAAAATATAAATCTATGCATTTTTGTTCAGAAATTCATTTTTGATTTTGATTGGATTTGTGTAAATTTTGTAAGAAAAATTTAATTCGTTTATGAAGTTATAAATACTGAAGAACCATGTTATTCTGTATATGCATAAGCATAAAATAATGAGACACATAAAGTAAATAATATATTACTAATAATTCTGTTATGATTTACATAAAGTGCCAACCCTAGGCAATTTTTTTATTCACCCCATATATCGTGTTTATTCACCCCAACTTCGAGGCGAATAGAAATCCAATGGTTTTTTTTGTTTTTTTACAAAAACTAGACGAGAATTAGTGTTTTACTTGATTTTGATAAATAATATTTTCCTTACTGTAGGTAAGTAAAAACATAGTTAGAATCATATTTAACACTAGAGTACACGCGCCTCAGAATGGTACGTGAGTGCACGCATGGTTGACTGGTGTCACCCATTTATGTACTTAACTGTTTACTTAATTTTTACAATTTTAATAAAACAACTTCAAATTATGAATCAATGTCTTTATTTATCATATAACAAGGTTTGCAAAACAAAATATGTACTTTTTACTATAATAAAAATTAAAAACTAACCTTCTTGAATAATTACAAAAAAAAATTAACTTTGAGATCAAATCACTCTTATTCTAAAATAGAAAAGTAAAAGTTAGTAATTTTAACATTGTTTTATTTTAGAAATATAATTAAAAAAAAAACGTACTAAATTAATCAGATTGAGCACAATCAGGGCAGAAACTGGTTTCATGGTCAGGGCAAATGCGCCTTTTACACTTGTTGCAAACTTTACGGGTAGTACGGTCTCTGGCTCTGCTACAAAAAAAACACCGACCCCTTCCTACCCTGACGGGCATAGATTGTTCAGAGGGATAGTCCTCAATACCTAAAAGCTGCCTAGCTCTTAATTTTATTGACTTAGGCAAAGTATGCTGAGATATTCGACGCTCTATCAACGGCCGAATAAGTTGAAAACCAACTTCCTGCAAATAGTACCGACGAACAACCCTTGCTTCGGGATTATTAGTCTGGTATATAACTAAACCATTAATGCCAGCCATATTGATAAAATTATAAAACAGTGTGAGAGGCCACCGCCGACTATTGCGGGTCACGTCATATTGACGGCACATTTTATCGAATACATCAACGCCGTATTTAGTTTGATTATAATAAGTCAGCGGCGGCCTTAGGGGGTGGCGAACTGTGCAATCGCCCAGGGCCTCGCTCTTGGGGGGGCCTCGCGTAACAACCCAAGCTACATAATATTTTTAAAAAAATTAAAAATATGTATGTATCTAATCTAAATTAAAATGTTCAACTTTAATTCTTATTTATTATGAAAATAAAATTAGTTTCATTCAATTATTCAAAACATAATTGAAAATTTCATTATGTAGTATTTGAATATCGCGGCTTGAAACACTTCTCGCATATGAGAATCGCTAGTGTCAATGGACCTTAATGTTCTGCTCCTCTCCTCTATCACTGCTCGGGAATCCCCTTGTTGCATTTCGTTCGTCAACTCTTGTTCACCTTGAAATTATTTTGTTTACAGTATGTTTACTTACCAAATCCTTACTATATCCGCACATATCTTTCAATTTATTGAATATTTGTTTGTATAGATTACATTCTTATAGTGTTCAAAGTATTAAGTAAGCTAGAAAAAAGAGACAACAGATTTTGTAATGTATAAAAATTAATCTTGACTGTTTGTATGAAATAAAACAAGATTTAAGAAATGAGTTCACGCGATCGTGATGCCGTAGAAAATTTGAGTCAGGTAGTTCAAAAAGAAAACGAGCTATCAAAAAAAAAGCAAGTAGAAGAAAATTTACTTGGATCTTTAGGATATAATTTTTTTTTATTCCGTACACACGAGCAAATGGCCCACCTGATGGTAAGTGGTAACCATCGCTCATGGACATCTGCAGTGCCAGGGGCACAGCTGAGCCGCTGCCTACCTGGAGAGTAATAGGTACTCTTTTTAAGCCTCGTTTGAAGTTAGACATATCGTAGCGCTCAGGAAACACCGCAGCTGGGAGCTCATTCCAGAGTTTGCATGTACGCGGAAGGAATGAATAGGTATATAAAAACTGATGATCAAGAAACTTCCTTAAATCCCGATCCAGCCGAAAACATTCCTTCCACATCATCGTGGGTACCGCCGCTGCCGCCGCTGTCATTAAGTAAAAACAGCGAGGGTGATGTTGAAGTAACTACATCATTGCCTCTTAGGTCACTGGTGCCGCCGTCAACGCTATCCAGTCAAGATCACGAATCTGAGCCCGAGTCTATGTTAACATCCATGACTGCTGAAATAGAAAATCTGAATCCTCAAAATGACCCCGGTTTGTGGCCCATAACAATTACTAATGTAGACCGAACTGAGATTGTATTAAAAGGTCCAATCCGGGCTAAAGTTGATTTATTTCCCATAAATGATAATGGACGGCGATTCAGCGAATATCATTATTATGATTATGATTATTATCATTATGATTTATTCACAAACAAAGGATGCCGTTTACTGCTTTCCGTATCGAATATTCGGACTACAAAATACCAAGATTGGATCAAGTGAAGGAGTGTGTGATTGGAGACATTTGGATGATTACCTTAAGTCTCATGAATCTAGTCGACAGCACAAAGATTTTATGTTAAAATGGATTAATTTAGAGAATAGTTTAAAAAGCTGTTCCACTATTGACTCTTTGGCGCAGTCGCAAATTGAACAAGAAAGGCAACTTTGGAGAGATATTTAGAACGATTGCTCGCAATTGTCAATTTCTTAGCATCTCACAATTTGACCTTCAGGGGTCATAGAGAGAAGTTAGAAGTTAACATCAGACTTAGATTCGAGTGAAACAAGCGGCAACTTTATAGATTTAGTAAAGTTAATAGCCCGATTTGATCCTGTGCTGAGACTTCAACTTAAACAAGTAAAGGATAAGACGATAAATGACAATTGTATCGGCAAAAAATATTCAAAATGAGCTTATACAATTAATGGCAAATCACGCGAAGACAAAAATAGTTGAAAAAGTTAAAAATAATAAATATTACCTACTCGATTATTCTTGATTGTACTCGCGACGTTTCTCGTATTGAGCAACTTTCAATTGTTATAAGGTTTTTTAAATGCAGCCGAATATAGATATAGATATAGAAGAACATTTTATAGGTTTTCTAGCTATCGAAAAAACCACGGCTGAGAATTTAACTCATTATACAGTGTGTCCCCGGATAAGGTGCACAAACGAAAATAGGTGAAACTAGACTACAATAAAAAAATGGAAAAAAAATTTTTTTACCATTTTTTTATCGATAAATTGTAGTCTATTTCACCTATTTTCGTTTGTGCACCTTATCCGGGGACACACTGTATAATCACAGAATTAGAACAGTTAGGTATATTATTGCAAACTGCAGAGGCCAAGGATATGATAATGGTGCCAATATGCGTGGTGAAAAAATTGGTGTCCAAAAACGTATTCTTGAAATTAATCCACTTGCTTATTTTTTTACCTTGTGGGTATCATAGCTGGAATCCATCCATCCTAGGAGATGCAGCATCGTCCTGTATCTAAGCAAAATCTTTTTTTGGTTTGCTACAAAGGTTGTACACTCTGTTTGCGCGGCTCAAGTCAGAGGTGGCTATTTTAAAAGCTCATGTGAAATCGCTATCGCTGAAACCACTTTCTGAAACTAGATGGGAGTGCAGGGTATCCTCGGTGAAGGCCGTTAAATACGAACTAAGCAATATATGTGATGCTTTCTTGCTATATTTGTTAATTTTGTTATTCTTTCTATACAAAATATTTTAACATTCCAATTTTATTATTTTGTATAACTTTGCATTTCTCCTGAAACATAACATTTACCTAAATCAAACAATCAGACTTACTTTCACAAAACATACTTTTAACGAAGGACAAAGGGCCTCGCAAAGACTTGCCGCTCGCAGCCTCGCAATGAGTAAGGCCGCCGCTGTAATAAGTTATTATTCTGGTTTTTTTGCATCACCAGTAGAGGCATCGATTTGTTTATCATTGTGAAGAGAAGATAACAATAATACTACTTTATTACGCTTCGGGATGTAACTGACTAGGGTACACTCTGGTTGAAACCCAAACATAGACTCGGTAACTTCTCTTCCATTTGTTGTATTGAATGCATCGGGTATCTCGGATTTATTCTTTCTCAGTGTTCCGACAATAGTTATTTTTTGCTTTAGTAACTCTTTGCAGGTTGACATACTGGTAAACCAGTTATCCATGGTCACATTATGCCCGAAACCATATAAAGGCTGCAAAATTCGGTGAATGATATCAGGTACTTTATTTGATTGCCTAAACGGACCCTCAGGTTGCAAACCAACGTATATTTCAAAGTTATAAGCGTAAGGATATTTAATGTCAACTACCATTATGATTTTAATGTCAAATTTTGCTGGCTTATTTGGAATATACATAACAAATCCACAGCGTCCCCTGAAGGCTACTAACTGCTCATCGATCGTAAGATTTTCGCTAGGACTATAATATTTTTGGCAATTTTGTTTTATAATATTAGTTAATTGACGTATAGCTGCAAGCCGGTCGTTTTGTTGCCGAATTTGCCTGTCCCTTACATCATCAAATCTAACAACTCGAAGAAGAAATCTAAATCTACTCTCTGACATAGTAGTGTACACAATTTCAAGCCCTGTGCCCTTAGAGTTATCCCAAAAATCTTTTATATTTCTTCGGCCTGCACGACAAGTACCTATAATTAATAAAATACCTACAAATGCTTTAATTTCTATTATATCTGTTTTATTTGCATCCCTTTCTCTTTGGTATTTAGTTTTTACTATATCTATATAAATATTCGTGGAATCTACAAGAATATTGTAAATATCATCATCAAAAAACAGAAGAAATGACGAAAGAGCCGTTTTGGCATCCTTTGCTGCACCTAAGGGGCCAGGTTGGCGGGCTACAATATTATGGGACCTAGTCCTTGACGTCGGAGGTGGAAACTTACTCCATGTCGTACCATCACGAGACTTATAAGTAGAAAATGTAGACAGAGGTAAATTATCTTCAGAATCACTTTCGAATACTTCACCGTCTTGCTCGGTATCGGAATCGTGAATTTCAGGCAAGATGTTTGGTTCTGTTAGCCCTTCCTCCTCTCCACTCTCCGAAAATGTGTCACTTTCATCAACTTCTTCCAACCATCGTTGAATTTGTTGTTCTGACCTCTGCGCCGCCATTTAAAAGGAAAAAACAACACATTATACATACTTTTCAAGTAAAAGTATAAGCAAAAGCGAAAAATAACAGTATTATAGCCATTAATTTATCTATTATCAATTATTTACACAAAATAAAAGCTTATTTACCTCTTTGAAAGTAAATCACCATTAAAAAAAAATGTTGCAAGAACACACGCACGGGTGACTATTGTCACCCTCAACTTTGACAGGTCTTATCTCAGACGTCTTTACGCTGCAAGAGTCGGCGCGGCACTGGCGGAGCGGGCGGGTTTTGTGCTTAAAGAATACACGAGCGCGCATGAGTTTGTCACGATGCGTTTTCAAAATACATTCATGTTTATTGCGCTGGGTGACTATTGTCACCCACGCGTGCGCTCTAGTAATAACTTCAGGATTGTGTCTATTGACCCCGTTTTACGGTAACCAGTCCCAAGCCTTTGGTTCTTTCACTGAATCGATTCCTAAATCTAAATATGTAATTCGAGTCGTCGAGTAAATATTGGAAACGAACTTTTCAATAGACCCTCGTATCTATGGGGTCAATATTGCATCGAACATATCTGTATGTGGTAATACCTGTTGTTGTTTTCAAATGCCATAATACCTACTAGTGCTCATGCTACTTATTTTGGTATCGGAATAATGTATTGAATTTTTAACTAATTGTCTCCGTTTCGATGAACGTTTGACAAGAGCTGATAGAAAACAGGTGAATAGATTGGCGTCCATAAAAGAACTCTTTAATCATGTAATTGATATTTCAAAAACTTCTGACTGCACTACATAGATGAGCAGTTGCTTGGTTTTAGGGGAAGATGTCCATTCTGGATGTATGTACATCTCTTCAAAGCCAGTTAAATACGGAATCTAACTACTGATGTTTTGTGATGCTAAGTCACATACTACATGATAAAGCAATGAGGAATACCCGTTGCTGAGTATTACGCGCTTGAGTTGTCAACTACTATTCACAATACTAATAGGAATATAACATACGATAACTGGTTTACCTCTATACCTACCGCTCAAAAACTGCTGTCGAAAAATGTTACTACAGTTGGGACACTGAAGAAAAATAAAACTGAATTATCAAATCTTTTTACTTATACTAAAGACCTGAATACATCAATGTTTGCTTTTCACGATGAACTTACTCTACTTCATATGTGCCTCCAAAGCTTAGCAAAGGAAAAAAGAAAAACGTGCTTTTGCTTTCCACCATGCACTTTGAAGCAGACAAAGACAAAACTGTTAATTTGCAAGATATAATATTATTTTATATAGGGTAAGTCCAGGATACATGCCGCAGTGGGATAGGTGCCCCGAATTTAAAAACTCTAGGTTTACGACCAATAACGCCGCCATAATTATTACGTAACGAGAAGTCTTCTCCCACCGACCTTAGTGCGAGTTATCAAGTGCGACGCGGTGCTGTGTTGATGTGTTTTCGAGGTGCGACCGCATTAAGTTTTGGCGCGTAAAAATAAATCGCGAAAATTATTCCTGGGTATATTGGCGGACCTTATATTTTTTACTCAGTAAGTAAATTGTTTCAATTTTGTGTTTATCTGTCAAACAATAGTATATATTATGTATAATTCCTGTAGGCATCTAACCTCTAAAAAAAGGATAGATGGCACGATTTTTTAAAGGATAGGTGCCCTTAGGGGCACCTATCCTTTATATGGGGCGTCTACCCTCACAGCGTATCATATTATTATAGGCACCGTGCGTAGCGATGACCCTGCCATCTCGTGACTTATATCCGAAACTTTTCCCTCAAGTGTCAAAAATTGTACTGTCAAACCATGGAAAAAATTCTGAATATTCGTGTTAAATTTTGCTAATTTAAGTTATCAAAATGTATTGTTGTATTGCTGGATGCTGTAATACATCCAAAAACAACTCCAAGGGTGTAAAATTTTACTATTTCGCTAATAATAGTACTCACATGCCATGGCTTAGGGATAAAAGAATTAAATGGATAAATGCAGTTGTAAAACACACGTAAGTATGCATTCAAGTATTTAAAAAGTACTATTTGATTTTATTTATATAAAAACCACCAATTTTGTAGGTAATTATGATTGAAAACAGTTCCATTTTCGATGATCATTGAACCTAACCAATAACCGTTGTTTCTTTCAGTAAACATCCAAATAAGTGGTTCCCGTCTAAAAATACTACCATCTGCAGCGCCCATTTTATTGGCAACAAGAAATCAGAAAATCCTCTACACCCGTCGTATGTACCTACAATTTTTCCTGGTGAAGAAAATATAAAAAACTTGGATCAAAAAATTGAATGATTTGAAAGACACCAACATCGAATGCAACGAGCTGGATCAGTAAAAGAAGAAAAGTCCTGTAAAAAATTTAGACCTGAAAATATTTTTTAATATTTATTAATTTGTGTGACCAGTTAGTTGCTCAATATCTTTGTTAAACGGGATCTTAAACAAAGTCACCGGCGCAGCCGCGAGAACTATAAACTCTAACGGTATCCCGGAGAATTGGAATGGCATCCGAAGTTCATTAATTAATAACTTCGCAGATCATCGCGATGAGACTTCGCTTTATAACGATTTGTCTCTTCTTACACAAGGCTCATCCACACCTCAAGAGTTTTATGAACAATGTCAAAATTTATTTAGTATTATAATGACATACATATCTTTGCACGAAACATTACACTCAACAATCGAGGCCAAACGTTCTTTATATAAAAAGCTTACACTACAGTCATACTTAGGTGGCCTTCGCGATCCTCTAGGTTCTCGTATCAGATGTATGCGACCCGACACTATAGAAAAAGCGTTAGAATTTGTGTATGATGAAATGAATACACTATACTTACAGCAGCGAAATGGTAATGTCTCCGAATCGAAATTACAGCATACAACTTTACCAAATCAACCCAAATTTTCACATAGCTTACCACTCCCAGTAGCATTGCAACCCTTGAGACCATTTAACTTTCTACCCCAACGCCCGTTTAATGTTCCCGGTCCTTCTAGGCCTATGATCACTCAACCACAGAGGCCAATGACAGGTTGGAGGCCCCAGCCCCAATTCCGTGGTCCATCCCGTACACAGCAAATGTTTGCCGCACCACCACCTAATTATAGACCCCAAAGCAACGTTTTTAGGTTACCACAAAGAAGGGGATTTCAACCCCCATATGCATCTCATCAGCCTATGAGTGGTGTTACCCCTTATATAGCCAAACAACTCCCCTCAATTAAAACACCCCATGATTGGACTAAACATGGGAATCCGCCACCTACAAATTATTTTAAAACGCGAGAGGTGAACTTCAATTAATCATACGATCAACCGATACCGTGTGACCATTACGATTATTATAATTACTACGATTGTTACGATGACCAATACAACTTACCTTATTATAATGACTATGAGCAACCGATTTATTACCCTGAAAACCCTGATATTCCTGTTGAGGAGACGCACGATGATGCTCCCTCTCCTGAACAGGAGAATTTTCGGAAAACCTTGAAGTCAGAAAAACCAAAATAGAGATTAACTCGCATACACAACGTCAGTTACCTTATATTAAAATAAAAAATCCGCCCTTAAAATTATTAATTGACACAGGCGCTAATCAATCCTTTATTAGTCCCGACGCTATTCAAACATTTTATTCCGACATTCCACTTGATTACGACCCCTTTGAGGTTACCAATGTTTGTAATGCTATTGATTTATGTTCAATTTTCATAATTAATATGATAGTAACGAAAACTGGTCGTAAAGGGGTTTGTTTACCTTTTGTTGGCGTAGAACAGACAGACAAACAACACTATCTTTTGAAGAGCAACCTCCAGCTACGAGTCGCCATACACTGGAATCTGAAGACACAAACTAAACTAGGACAGAAGATGCATCTACATCTAGTGGTATGCTTATGCCTAATTATATTTGAGCACCAAGTAGCCAGCGCCGTTATTTCTTCCCAGGATGTAATGAACTTAATCGTCATTTAGTGCCCAGTAGTCTGCGAGTACGCCTACTTTTTAACTACAATTATTATGTACCAATAGATTGTAGAATTTGCTCTTTTCATTTGCAACATAATTCATGGGACTTACTGTTGCAATCAATATTAAAACCAATCAAAACTTTCACACCAGAATAGGTTGAAGATGCCTGTACGAGGGCGTTGTGCGATCCGTGGCCATGTATGGGGCTCCCGTGTGGTTGCAAGACTGCGCGAGGTCCCCCCGCTGCAGAGCTCTGCTACGGAGCCTGCAGCGGATAATGGCCATACGGATCGTGCGAGGCTACCGTACAATCTCGTACGAGGCGGCGACGGTTCTGGGACGCTTCCACATGCTGGCCGACATGTACGCAGCGACGTATGCGTCGCGGCGTGTCGACCGGGGGGGCGATGGGGGGAGCGCCCTGGAACCCGCGCACGAAGTGCCTAAGCGGGAGTGGCACTGACGGATTGTGGCGGCCTGGCGTGCGCAGCTCGAATTACGGATCTGCGCGGGAAGGCGGAAGTCACCTACCGATTGACTCAGATACTCACCGGGCACGGCTGCTTCGGTGAGTATCTGTGTCGAATAGGACGGGAGGGATCGACACATTGTCACCACTGCGCATCCGACCTCGACTCGGCCCAGCACACACTGGCGGAGTGCCCCGAGTGGACCTCCGAGCGCCGAGTCTTGGTCGCAGAGATCGGGCGAGATCTGTCTCCGCCGGCATTGATTGCGGCAATGCTGGCGGACGAGGGAGGTTGGAGGGCTGTGGCCTCCTTCTGTGAAGCAGTGATGCTCCAGAAGGAGGCCGCCGAGCGGGGTCGGAAGATGGCCGATCGCGATCGAAGAAGGCGGCGCCGGGCTCGGTAGCACAGCTGCGGCGTCGCCGCGGGTCGCCGGCGGGCGCGAGGAAGTCGCGACTTCTACGGCGACCCGGGATGGACCACGCCCCTTCCGTGGCCGGGGGGCGTCGTCGGTGGAGGAGACCGGGGGAGGTAGTGTAGCCTCCCCCGAGAAGGGCTCCCCTCTAGGCAGGAGAGCGGAGGCTGGGGGTTCCCGGAAGTAGCTTGATGTTCCCGGGGGCTCCCTACATGCCTGAGGAAGGCCATCCCTGAGGTTTTTAGTGGGTAGGCCTCCCCCTTCTGGGGAGGAGAGCCCCACATAACCGTCGGCTCGCCACAGCCCGGGTATGCAATTTAATGCATTTTCCTCAGGGGAACAAAAAAAAAATAAGAACAGGTTGAAGACATGATGTCATTACTGAAAAATAATATGAAAAATAATGGGGTGCATTTAGATTTTGAAAACAATAAAACATATCGGATTACATGATTCATTATTATTTGGGATTTTCAAAGCAGCAATTTGACCAAATTCTCACCAAAGTTGCTAACAGACATAGAGGTGCATTTGGATTAGCAGCTTATTTGATGAAGTTAAGAACGGATGATAGCGATGAGCGAATATCATTATTGCAAATACCTCGACGAACACTCCCTCCATTGTTCGTCGAGGTATTTGCCAGTCTTATGGATAGAACCCGTGAACACTTCTCCAAGATTTTGTTCCAAGGTATCTTGGATTAACACATATAACTAGAGAGAGAGGCAACGGAATTCATTAATTCTAAATGGATTGTTTGGAGGGGAGGAATGCAGGCAAATTGTGATTGCTGATGGTACTTATATTTATATAGAAAAAAGCTCCAATTACTTATATGAAAAAAACATATTCCTTACATAAATACTACAATCTTGTTAAGCCCTTTTTATTTGTACGTTGTGATGGCTATGTCATAGACATTTTAGGACCTTACCCAGCAACAACTACAGATGCCAATATAATCAAATAAGAATTTGCTAATGTCATTCAACCCCGCCGACAATATTTCCAACCTAGGGATGTGTTTATTTTGGATAGAGGATTCAGGGATGCCTTGCCATTGTTAAATAGCTGTGTACAGAGTTCATGTAACCTTATCTCCAGAAGATGGCGAATCACAGCTATCAACAAGCGCAGCAAACAAATCTAGAGAGAGCTGTTGCGTTATGTCGCTGGGTTGTAAACACTATAAATGGCATTTTTAAAACTGCATTTAAGATTTTTCAACAAAACTATTTTAATTGTGCTTCTAGGCACATAATGTCTGATTTCAATATAGCTGCATCGCTAATAAATAAATTGCATACTATAAGGGATAAGGAAGATACTGCACAAATTCTTAGTATAGTCAACCAAAATATATTCATCAACAATGACATCTCAGATTATGTAAGAGAACATAATTTAAATAGAGCACGAGCATACTTCGTAAATATTAATGTGGAATCGGAAAACGTTAGAGTTTCCTGCACTAAACTATATTGAGTTAATATTAATTGCTTGCGACACATAAAAACCCAAACAAGCCCGCTCCTATTACGGAGAACATATTCGGTTCAACGAGTGTTATAGAATTGAGATAGCAAGGGGCAGATATAACTGCTTTTGGTCCCAACTGCAATTTGATTCGAGACAGAATTGTCAGTAGGCATATAAGTAAAAATATATATTTTCTGTATATTTTAATGAATGCTAATAATACTGGCTGTGCTGCACTACAACAGTATTGTTGCAACTGTATAGTTGGCCGACGAACAGTAGGATGCTGTGCCCATGTAATGACTGTTATATGGTATTTAGGATGGGCACGGCATCAATCTAATATATCTGCACCGGCTCAGTTTTTAGATGATGTTCTCGTTACGTATGATGATGAAATAGATGAATTGTGAAAATATTACTTGATAAAATATGTAAAATTACTTGCTCAATAAAATGTATATGCATTTATTATTAATGACTTCCTTGTATATCATCCTTTCACCTGTTAAACGCCCACTGCTGGATATGGAAACAGGGGGTTTGGGCAATCTCCCACCATGCTGACAGACATAGAAAGCGTTGGTGGAGAGTGCCTATTGGTTGGCAAGGTGCACCTTGAGCTGCTAAGGTTGACTTTGGGGTCCCGTCAGGTCTAGTTAGGACCCCTTACACCTTGTACTATCTACTACTATCATTCACTCAACCTTATAGATTTCATAGAACAACTACAACAACGGCCCGTCCCAGCTTCGTACTGGTGCAGTGCTGATACAAATTAACTACAGAATGCTTTTTCATCTATTTTTTTTTTTTTTTTTTTGCACATGTGTGGTTAGATACTGATATTAAATTTCAGTGCTATACTACTCTGATGAAATTTAACAACATTTATATTGCATATTTATTCGTATAATTATAAGTGTAATTGTGATTCTAATTATTAGTATTTTATAATTTGGTTTCAAAAATATATACATAAATATTAATATTATAACTGAAATAATACACAAAAACTGTTAATATTATGTTGAAGAAATACTTAAGAAAAATTTGTTTACAACAATAAAATAATTAAGAGTTATTAAAAGTTTTTAAATCATTAACTATGTAATTTATGTGGTTTAAAAAGTTATCAAGGGTTTCTTTATTTTCTGTGATATCTATATAATTATTACAATCTATATTAAATTGTATGCATTTTAGATACATTAAATGTCTAGTGTTGCTATATCTTGTGCAGTGATGAATCAGATGATCTAAGGTCTGTATTGTAGCTTGGTCACATGGACAGTACGGATCTCTCGTGATGTGGAACCGATGAAGATATTGTTTGTGGTATCCATGACCAGAAAGAAACTGTGTAATTGTAAAATCAGGCGGAGCTTTATTAATGAATTGTTGCAATGTTGTAATCTGGGCAAATCTTTTTCGTGTATTTACAATTTTCAGTTTCATTATATAGGTTATCAATTTCTTTGGCTAGCACTTTTGCATTCACATGTTTGACAAATGATATTGGGAAGTTTTTATAATCTATAGAGGCATTTGATTCAGCTGCGGCTTTGGCTTCTGCGTCTGCTAATTCATTGCCATGTATACCATTATGTGCTTTAGCCCACACGAACCTTATACGAGGGGCGGTCAAAAAGTTCGCGGAATGGCGGGGTTGGCGGGGGTGAGGTCGCTCCTCCAGGTAGCCGCTACTTGAGTAACTCATAATTACTATATATGCCAATTTCTAGCCTAATTGGGTCATTAGCTTTCGAGTTACAAACGAGTAAACAAGTAAATCGGGAACAAACTAGCCACTATGGAGAAAATTGAACATCGCGCCGTCGTAAAGTTCCTCACCAAACAAGGAAAAACGCCTCAAACTATTTTGCAAGAGATGTTAGCTGTTTACGGAGACTCTGCTCCTGGTAAAACCATGATTACAAATGGCACGGCCTTTTCAAGCAAGGAAGGGAGTCAATTGAAGATGATCCTCGACCTGGACGGTCCATTGAGGCCACTACGCCGGAAATCATTGAAAAAGTTGAAAAACTTGTATTGGAAGACGGAAGGTTGAAGAAGAAACAACTTGCAGCATCAGTTGGAGTATCAGAAACCACAATTTTAAATATTCTTCATCAACATCTTGGCATGAGTAAAGTGTGTTCAAGTGGGTCCCGAGAATGCTCACGCCGCTGCAAAAACGTGAGCGCGTCAACTGTTCCCGCGAGTTTTTGGACCGCTGTGGAGAAGATAGGAAGAAATTATGGCCCGAATTGTAACCGGTGATGAAACTTGGGTTCACCACTATGAGCCTGAGTCAAAGCAGGAGTCGATGCAGTGGCACAAAAAAGGCATACCACCCCCTAAAAAATTTAAAGTGTCGCAATCGGCCGGAAAGATCATGGCGACTATTTTTTTGGGATACTGAAGGTATTCTTTTTGATCGATTATAAAGAACGTGGTGTTTCTTAACGGGAGAGTACTACGCTTCCTATTGGACCGAATAAAAGAAGCTATTAAAGAAAAAAAGAGGAAAACTGACAAAAGGTGTACTCCTTCACGACAACGCGCCCGTTCACACGAGTCATGTTTGCGACGGCTGCCATTCATCGATGCGGTTTTGAACAACTACGCCATCCACCCTACAGTCCAGACCTGGCCCTAGCGATTTTTATTATTCCAAAGATGAAGAAAGAGCTGCGTGGAAAAAAATTTAGAGACGATGATGAAGTCAAGTCGGCGATTTCGGCGTATTTTGACGCCCAAGACAAACCTATTTTTCGACGGTCTTAATAAGTTATATGCCAGAATCCGAAAAATGTATTCGTGTTAAGGGGAATATATTGAAAAGGAAAAATAACATAATGTAATCATTTCATCTTTTTTTCCCAGTCATTCCGCGAACTTTTTTGACCTCCCTCGTACATTTTCCGGGTTTTCTATTTTGTTAAAAATTGAAAGTTTTAACAGCGTGTTTGTTAAATGTATTGATATACAGAGATCCTTAAGTGTCGACAGTGAATCAGTGACCACGAATGCATCAACGCCTTGATGGTTTACCCACTCGCACGCAGCCAAAACCGCTAGTTGTTCTGCTTGAAAAACTGAACAAGCTTCATGTAATTTAATTCTTTTGGTAACTATTTTGCCTTGAGTGTCCTGTATACGACTGCTGCGCCTACATTGTCATTGAATTTACTTCCATCTGTGTACAAGCAATGAGTAATTTCAGAGTGCAATAGAAAGATGCTTTCTAGTGCATCGATATTATTTGCAGTATGGTATGTTATCGGTTTGCGATTAGCTGGATGCAGTCTTTCACAAGGATTTGCCGGCGTTTCAAGTAATATATGTTTAGGTAGGTGTTGTGAGATCTTATTCAATTTAGTGCGTTCGATATCTGCTATCGCCTTAATTGTGCAGTTAGAGGGGAAGTTGCGCTAACATATGACAGGGGGGTATTTATTGTGCTAAAACTCCTAGTGATTTTTATACAGAACTTTCTTTGATGTGATATTAGATTTTTATTAATGTACTTGTTTTTTAAAGCTGGTTCCCATACAGATGCAGCATATGAAATTATTGGCACAATAAGTTGATAAATAGTCTTTACTTTTCTGGATGTTAACCCATGTGGGGCGTACAAAGATTCTTAACTTGTTGTATATTGCATTGGTTTTATCTATAATATATTTTACATGATCTGTAAATTTTCATCTATTATAATATAAACCTTCAACTTGAATCACTTTATATATTAAAAAAACCGCAACGAAATCCGTTGCCTAGCTTTAAAGATCTAAGCATACATAAGGACAGCCTAGCCAAATAAACAGTCAATGTCTAATGCAAGATCCCTTGATGATGTTCGACTGAAGAATTAGCAGCCAAAATACAGATCGAGATCCAGAACCAGAACCTTCCACTTCAGGACTTTTTTTTAAATTTAGTATCTCCATATGATATCAGCCCAGTGCCAAACAAAAAGAGAATAACGAGTAAAAGGAGAAGAAAAGTAAGATGTAAGATGTTGCAATAGATGAGGCTGGACTACAAGATTATTTAAAATTTAAAAAGCAATGAATAAATCTTACCTTAAGAAATTCGTTTTTTAATGCTTTAAATAATTCCCTGCAGGTTTCAGGTATTAATTTTCCCAATAGTTGCGGCGATATCGCACAAGAGAATTTCATATCTACATAAGTTCTTCCGGTAGCTAAATATCTATCTAAATATCATATCTAGCTAGCTAATATCATTCTTCCAATGCAATCACACCACCAATGATTGCAAGTCTCCGTCTTCTTTCTGCCATCGTGTCCCAAAAATACCGAACCGAACTGCAGCTCTTCAAAAGACTAAATGATGCCTGTTCTCGTGTGTGTTCAAAACGGGCAAGCAACAGACAGGGGCCGGGCAGGACGGCCCGCGAGCAGGTCTGGTAGTGAATTCCCCGCTTAAACCTCGCACTCAGCACTAGTGGGCAGGGAAGTGGGAAGGGAAGGGAGCAGCGCGAGAGTGTAAACACGATACTTCCCATGCCGTTGCCGCTGCCACTCGCGTTGCCCGGCGCTCCCTCGATTGTCGGTTTTTCGTGCGCGAGTCAAAGGACTGGCAACGCGAGCAGCAGCGTGTGTTTACATTCAGCCCTCGCGCTCACTTGTCGCCCGGCGTTTTGAGCGGAAGGACGTATTTTTTGCATTTAATTTTTTGTCCATTTCTAGACGTCAGCATTTACTAGAGTATTATTATATCTGTGACTATGTCTACGGTACCACCACTAGAGTGGAGTAATGAAAAATTAATACAGTTTTTGGAATTGTACGAAAGTGAGAGAATAATATAGGATCCACGTGATAAAAATCATAAATTGAAGCATAAAGTACACGATGCATGGAATCGCATCAGTACTCAAATGGACAATACTCCAATAGAAGAGCTAAAATGGAAGAAGAAATCGCTTATGGCTACATTTCGACAACTCTTAAAGAAAAAGAAAGCGTCCATACGTTCCGGAGCAGGTGCTGATGATGTGTTCCAGCCAATAATGGTTTCCTTTTGAAACTATGGAAAGATTTTTAGGCCCACTGTAGGGCGTGGATGAAACAATTAACACGGAACAAAGGGTAACTTCATTCAAATATTAAAACACTTGATAAAATTTATTAAACATTTTTAATTAGATGATTATTACAGCTTACATATTATTACTACTATATTTAGTTATTTTCTGTATTCAAATTATGAAAATAATGCGCAAATTCAGTTCGAATTTCACAAATGTTTCTAGATGAGCGTCTTGGTACATCCGCTATTGGCCTAATAGCTAAATTTTCTGGGTTGGTTTGATTTTGTCTCCAAGAGCCATCAATATTTACTCCGTCTACTACGGAATGAAAAGTTCCCGGGGGAGCGTAAATATTACTAGAGGGTCTACTGTTTTTTAAAAAAATTATGTAATAAAATACAGGTCATTGTTACTGTTGGTACATTCTCTATATCGATCTCGATTGGTTTTCTAAATATTCGAAAAACAGTTGTTAAAATACCGAAGACATTTTCTACAATGACACGAGAACTCGAAAGTTTGTGATTAAAAGTGCGTTCCATTGTGTTAAAATTATGATTACCAGGAAAGGTTATATGTTTATGTAAAGCAAAACTCCATCACCAAGAAATACATAGGGTACATCAATTTCTCTTCCGGGTAAGGGCGCGTCTGGTGGCAAATTAATAGTGCCTGCTTCAATTTTTTGCCAGAGTAAACAGTTTTGAAAAATTCCTCCATCACTAATACGTCCCTGGCCACCAATATCAGCAAAAATAAAACGGTATTCACTGTCAACTAGAGCCATTAGTACGATGCTATATGTATGTTTATAGTTGTAATATTGTGAGCCACTGTGTGGAGGACATTTAATTACAATATGCTTCCCATCTATAGCTCCGACACATCGAGGAAATTTCCTTCTAAATCCTTCTTCTAAAGCTAACCATTCCGCTGGTGTTTGTGGTAACTGAAACATAAAAAGTATAATTATTTATTTCAATTTTCAGAATTCTCATACTGAGGATGAGGCACAATCTCCAGATGTCGAACCGCCACTTCAATCACCATCACACCAGCAAATCAATTCGCCGTCATGGTCAGTTCCTTCGCTGTCACAGTCAGTTCCTTCGTCATCACAGGCAGACCGATCATCAACACCAGTACATAACAGGCCAAACAAAGCCAAAAAAAAAACCAAGCCTTGACATAGATGAGGCTCACAATAAAATATCTCAGACTTTAGACACTCTGAACCAAGTGCTAAGAATAAAAGAACTTAACAAATGAAAACAATTAAGACGAGTGTGATCTTTAGCGAAACTCTTAGCTAAAAAATTACGAAAAATTTCGAGTCAATACGGGGAACAATATAGTACCAAATAGATGGGTTACTTTTGCAAAATCCTTATCCCACCATCAACCATCAAGTTGATCGACCATCAAGTGTCTTCTCAAATCATTCAACGTCATCGCAATCACAGTATTCAGATTACCAAGTCACATCAAACCCACCGATTCAACAATCTCAACGTGTTTATATCATGCAACCAACGGTACAGTCTGACTCATAAGTAGAGATCAGTATCCCAGAAATGAATGTACCAGCTTCTCCAAGCCATGTGATACCACAAATTCCATCAACACAATATAATATCTTGGAACCAAGAGTACAGCCCAGATTCGAAAGAAGTGTTACACCTCAAAACCAAATGAATGTGATTGAAAGAGCCTACTGGAACGCTACCCAGAATTGAATTCAATTATTTTTTTCGTTTAGATGTTTAATTTCGTTAGTGATGTGATGCGCAGTGTATTTTGATTATATCATTTGTATACCTAATTTAATACAATAAAACATAAAAGTACTTGTGTTACTCACCTTAATTTGATCCTTGAGAACAGAGTTGATAGCTTTGCATACTTCAGGAATAATTAAGGTAATGGCTGGTGTAGAAACCTTGAATAGACTTTTGTAACTATCCCCGTTGCTAAATATCGTAATGTTATTGCCGTACGATTGGAGCAACGACATTGTAATTCAGTTTTTAGAATTATTAGAAACTGAACGAGTTATTTGGGATGTGAATGACAACAATCATAAACAAAAACACAAGATCCACGATGCCTGGAACTGAGTAACGCCTTGGCCATTCCGATCGAAGAACTCAAATCGAAAAAAAAATCCCTCATGGCCACATTTAGGCCCCTGTTGAAAAAGAAAAATAATTCGATGAGATCGGGTGCAGGTGTAGAGGATATATTCAAACCAATATGGTTTGCATTTGATACCATGGAAAGGTTTTTGGGGCCCACTTTTACTGTAGATGATACAGTAAATACGGAGAGAGGTAAGCTGATTTTAGACACTTTATTTTATACTAGCTGTGCTCCGCGGTTAGTTCCGTTCCCGTAGGAATACCGATATAAATAAATAAGTAATAAATAAGTATCAAGACACATTTCACACACGGCTGGATAGCCCCATGGTAAGCTATTCAAAGCTTGTGTTATGGGTGCTAACACAGCTGATATACCACTACATATATACATAAATATTTTATATGAATATATATGTATAACAACACCCAGACCATTAACCAACAAATTTGTTCATCACAAAGATGTTGACTATGCCGGGGATCGAACCCGGGACCTTCTGGTTGGCAGTCCGGCATGGTAACCATTACACCAACGGGGTCGTCATAAAATATATCCTCGGGGTATAAAATATAGCCTTCCTTGATAAATGGGCTATCTAACGCTGAAATATTTTTTCAAATCGGTTCAGTACTTCCGGAGATTAGCGCGTTCAAACAAACAACCAATCAAACAAACTTTTTAGCTTTATAATATTAGTATAGATTATGTCACTATACTCGATCGGTTAAGCAAGTTAATAAATTAAAAGGTAAACAATCTTGGTATAACTTTTTATTTAAAAACTCAGTTTAAAAATAAAATCCAGCCTAAAATTAATGTTATTTTTTGCATGGTAGCTAATAAACCGAGCCACCTCGTACAGTGTAATTTTTTAACTGATGTTATGAAAATAATTTCCAAATTCTGCTCGGATTTCTGTAATGTTTCTTGGAGCACGTCTACCAATGAGTGGTAGTGACCTTATAGCTGATGTTGAAATATCTGTAACGTTTTGTCTCCAACTGCCTTCAACATAATGCCCATTGCTGATAGAATCTAAAGTTCCTGGAGGTGTGTAAATGTTCTGAGAAGATTTGCTTTTTCTTAAAAAATTGTGTAACAAAATACATGTCATAACAATATGTGGTACCGTTTCTACTTTGAGTTCTATTGGTTTCTTAAAAATTCTAAATACAGACGATAACACACCAAAAGTATTTTCAACGATTATACGAGTGCTAGAAAGTTTATAATTAAATGTGCGCTCTACAGTGCCAATGTCGTGACAACCAGGAAAAGGCTTCAATATATTTTTATGTAAAGCAAAAGCTCCATCACCGACAAATACATATGGAACATTTATTTCTCTTCCCGGTAGTGGAGAATCTGGCGGCAAGTTAAGAGTGTCATTTTCTATTTTTTGCCAAAGAAATCTATGTTGATAAATTCCTCCATCGCTTATACGTCCTTGTCCACCGATATCGTCAAAAACAAAATTATAATTACTGTCTACTAAAGCCATTAGTACAATACTATATGTACTTTTGTAGTTATACTTCGATCCGCTGTGTGGTGGACATTTTATTACGATATGTTTACCGTCAAGGGCTCTAACACATCGTGAGAATTTTTTTCTAAATCCCTCTTCAACAGCTAACCATTCCTCCGGTGTTTGTGGTAACTGCACATAATATAACATATTCAATTAGTCTTTCTTGTTTCAGGATAATATTTCAAAGGATGAAGTAACACAAAATGATACTACACAAACAACAGCAGATTACGATGAGGAGGAATCCATAATCTCCAATTCACCACAAAAGAAAAAACCAAGAAAATACACATGGATCATATTATCAGTGAGGCTGATAAAAAAATTAATGACAGTTTTGCAACTTTAAGCAACGTACTGCAGCAAAAAAAAGTAGAGGCAGACGAGTGTGATTTATATGCTTCATTGTTAGCGAAAAAGTTAAGGAAATATCCAGAAAGAATGCGGAACAGTATCATGTACAAAATTGACGGTCTTCTTCTGGATAACCCTTATCCTGATGAGCGACCATCAAGTTCCTCTACGTTCTATTCAGAGCCATATCAATATACCCCAGCTCCATCTCGGCAATATACCCTAACTCCATCTCCGCAATACGCTCCAACTCCATCTCCGCAATATGCTCCAACTGCATCTCCGCAATACGCCCCTAACCCATCTCCGCAATACGTCCCTAATCAAAATACTACTGTTACATCTGAGCCTCCGATTTATATACGTATCCCAGAAGAAAATATAAGAGTACAAGAAGATCTTGGAAATCAAGTTCATATTTTATCAGAAGAAGTTATCGTGCCTGCTAAAATTAGCAATATTAACGCATACAATGATTCATGGATGTCTTTTTTAATTTCTATAGTAATAAATGTGTGTCAATAAAACATTTATTTTCTATGCTTAATTGAACTTAATAAATATTATTCTTACTTAAAACATAATATTTTTCTTACCTTTATTTCGTTTTTTAAAACTGTGTTAAGAGCTTTGCATACTTCTGGGACAATAAGTAAAATGGCCGGGGTTGAAACCTTGAATAAATAGTGTAGACTGCGATAACTATCTCCAGTTGCTAGATATCTAAGGGTTATTGCTAGCCGTATTTGTGGTGTAATAGGTATTCTTAGTCTTGTCTGTTTCTTTATCAGAGGTTCAATTTTGTTCAATAGAAAATTAAAATCTGTACGAGACATTCTGCAAAAGTTAGTGAATTCCCCAGATTCTTCACTATTCATCTCATTGAAAAAGTTTTTCATTACGTCTCTAAAAAAAAAAAGACAAATGTAAGGGGTACCTCGTAGAATTCTGCATTATAAAAATTATCTTATGTAGGTTGGTAGGTACTTACAAAGTTCTATTTCGATGAATAGATATCACCCACCATCTTCTACGACGTCTTTTCTTTTTTTTCATTTGGTTTATTTTTAACTGACGCACATAATTATGTATCGCTAAAAGACACAGCGCGGACGCCGCAAAAATTTCAACGTCCGCCATTGCCGGGACTTGAAAGCGAAGTGAGAGGAAGGGCAGTATGTAAACACGCATATCCCTCGATCCTGCCACAGCAGTATTTAGGGGATTATTGCCGGCAGCGCACAGTCAGAGTATCCTTTGGGTCAACAGGAGCGGGTAGTTGGGGTAGTGGTTGTTGCGCCATTGTTCTATCTGTCATCTCATTTGGATCTCTTCCACCGCTTAACATCAGGCGGGTCATCTACCGGTCCTTGAGTAAAAAAAAGGTGGAAACCAGTATCTGAAGATGGAACCGGCAGGGTCTCCATAGAAACTCGAATAAACGAGTTTTCAAAGTACCTACCCATCCTTGACAAAAATAAAAAACAACTGAGCTATCAGATGTCCGAACAGGCTATGCCGCCGTTCCCAATCCCCACTGTTTACATTTGAGTTGGTTATATCGTTTGCATTGATTTGCAAGGTTTCAATTCAAATATACTATTTAGCTCTAGCTGAGTGTTACCCCTATGGCTTACAGATGTATCATTCTTTTTCTAGTGATGTTAGTTTTGAAGGAGATACTTATTTTAGTAATTATTAGAATTGAGTTAAATTATATTTGTCATTCAGTGGTGTTTTTTTATTGCAGTGGAATTAGCCCAAAACGAAAACTATTCGGAACTTGAAAACTGTGTTAGGTTGGCTTTTCAACGTAAGTATATCTATGTAATGTTTACTTTATTGTATCTAATTATAAAAGTGTGTTGTTATATTTTATACGATGCACATTAATAGTTACTCGGCAAATCTTTTTGGTTAACTATTGTAGGTACCTACTATGAGCATTACCAGATTTGACACTTTCGTTCAAATATTATACATCCAACGATCACGCACACACAACGATAGAGGAAGGTTAAAAATTATTTGCGGATTGATAGTTTCATAACTATCGCAAGCGTGGACGCGCATCGATATTATATACCTTTTAAAACTCTGACAATCAGTCAACTTCAGTGACTAATGCTAATGTATATTAAATGTTAACACTGGTGTCAATTCTGGCATGATTCTCTAAACTTGAAACTAAATTTGACAACAGTCTATCCTTGTCATACTCTGTACATAATGACAAGGAGAGACTGTTGTCAAATTTAGTTTTAGGTTTAGAGAATCACGCCAGAATCGACACCACTAAAACTAATGTAAAACAATTTGATATTTCTTGCAGGTAAAAGAAAAATGGGACGATCAGGAGATGCAGGGACTTCCAAAAAGATGCAAATGGAATGTTCTGCAGTTCCAATGGCTACGTCTCAAACTGTAAACGCAGCAACACAGTGTAACAAACAGAAGCGGAGACTTCGGACGAGGAGCAATTAACATCTTTATTATCGCGAAACACGAAGAACATCTCCACGTTATCCACGACTGCGCGTATTCCGGATCGACTTGCAGGTGCGTCCATGTGCAAAGGCTCCGAGAATACACAACTGAGGGATGCAACGAACAAGAGTACAAAAGATGGGAAAACTCTCAGGCGTGTACAGTTCCAGAGGGAGAAGTGTGCCTCGAGGAAGCGGAGATACTCGAGCGAAAGCGATCCGGAATATCAATCAGGCGATTTGTTTCACAACAGTCAAGTCAGTGTAGAGGACGAATCGGAGACGGAATTAAATATTCACGTGAAACCAACGATGAAGTCAAGAAAAATAACAAAAAATCAGCGCATATCGAGCACGGAAGACAAGAGTCAAGACGAGGAGAGGACGAGCGATTCGGAGGGTGGACTGAACGACGAGGACTTCGCCTCTATGGTAGGAAATCTAGCCCAAGCTCATTGCTTAGTATCAAATACTGGCAAAATCTCACAGAATATCTTGATAAAGGACACAGATCAATATATTTCTATGTCCACGCCGGGCGAATCTGGGCAGATGCTTATGAAGCTAGAACTATACCCATTCAAAGAATGCGTGAAATTAAACAAGACGGAATATTGGAGGAAAAGAACTTTTTCGTCGTTGACAGTACTCTCTTCGAAGACATGCCCTGTCTACAATCTAGCCATGAAACTTCGCAAAGCAGTAACCAAGCAAGTGATGAAAACAAAAAAAGTAAAAGTGGAAAAAAGACCAATAACAGGTTGGAAAAGTGGCTAGAGAGTTTTATTATAACTCCAACTAAAAACATTATATATACTGGCCATTTTCGTTATATGCCTAAGAATAAGCAGTTATTATTAAGTTGTTTTCACAATATAAATCAAAACTACGTAGATATGTCATATCGTGAAATATTTTTAAAAACGCGTAATATATCCATGAATAAACTTATTTATGTGGCTCCATGGAATAGTGTTGGAGAATATTACTACTACGACACTAGATACAGAACAAAACGATATATGTCCCTGCACTTGCAAACGAAACATAATTACCGTTTCGTATAGAAAAAAATTGGAACACATTCCCGAAAAAAATCTTTTAAGGTGCGCGAAATAAATAAGGTTATGGAAAAATATATAATCAATTAAAATAAGTTTCTTTTATTAACAAAAATCAGTCACAATTTAAAAAAAAAAACCAACTCGAACTTGGCCGTTTTTTATAAACTCATTGCATCCCCCATACTACCTATGGCGTGGCTACGGTGGGACAAGTTTCGTTATTTTTAGCTCCGATGCCCCGTTACCGATATACAAGCATTTTTTCAAAAATAATTTGTATGGAAAAAATAATTTGAACGGTCCACTACCTCGGATATTAAGCTAGCAACACTTATCAATGTCATTTTGTGCTAGCAACATTTCTCAATGACATTTAGGTATGTCAAACGCGATCACTAAATTTAGTTCGAGGTGACAACAGAATAGCTACAACCACCAAACTATATTTAGTGAAGATTATAGTTAAGTTTAGTTTGGTTTAGTTTAGTGAGTGTACAACAGAATCGGCACCATTGCCTCTATAAGAAGATAGATAAATGATTAATTCAATGAGTTTTCTAATATACTAGAGAAAAAAGAAATTAACAATTAAGTGTTTTAAATTGGATTATTCAAATAGGCTAGTATTCATTAAATAAGTACTAAAAATAAGATATGAATGATAGTGATATCTAGACTTTTAGACATCTTCGATAATATCATTTGAAGTAATACTAGGATTACACTATTAAAAAAAGATTAGAATAAAAGAAAAACATCACATACAATCCATGACCTACATTGCCCTAATGTTGACCGGTAGATAATACAATATGTCATTATATCGTGCAATGCATGCATATTTGTCTCCGGAGCATGACCACTGAAATGCAGAATGATAGAGCAATTTATCACGATAAAATGGCAGTTGTATATAGCTCGATAAACGCTTTATCATACCGATTGTCATTCTACGGGGGCTGGTGCAATTAAAATTAAATAAATTAATAACTAAAAGAGAATATTAGGCTTAAGTTTTAATTTTGCGGGAAGCGGAGTGGTGGCGCGGAACGGGTTCTGTGGTTCGCAGGCAACGCAGACGCAGACCTATTTTCAGAGGTGCGTTCCGTTGGTCAGACTAAAATGTAACCTACAGTGTCTTTCCACTAAGAGTGTGGAGGAGATAAAATAAAAGTACTTTTCGAAAACAACTCTTTAAAACTGAAACGAGCGAGGGCAAGTGAACATAAAATTATAGAAGATGCTTTATTAACATGGTTTAAACATCAGAGGACTAACCCCTAGAGGTCCCCATAAGTGGACCGATTCTGCAACAAAAAGACTTTGCTCGTCTTATGGGTAAGGAAAACTTTGAGTGTTCGTCGTCTTGGGTACAGCGTTTTCGTGCTCGTCATAATATTGTGGCAGGAAAAGTTTGCGATGAAGCGGCTGGCGTTCCCGAAGGAGTGTCTGAAGAGTGGCTCTCTCATAAGTGGCCTGCACTGTGCGAAGGATACACACCAGAGGAAATCTTTAATGCTGACGAAACAGGATTGTTTTATAATTTAACCCCTGACAAAACCCTAAAATTCAAAGGCGAGGAATGCAAGGGCGGAAAGTTGTCCAAAACAAGAATTACAGTACTGGTTGCGGCCAATATGACTGGTTCATGTAAAAGAAAACTGTTGGTGATAGGAAAAGCTAAAAAACCGCGTTGCTTTAAGAACATTCAATCTTTGCCTGTAACTTATGAAAACAACACTAGGTCCTGGATGACATCACAAATTTTTGAAAAATGGCTGCGTAGCTGGGATTCTGAATTGAAGTCTGGAGGAAAAAAAATACTTCTCCTAGTAGACAACTGTTCCGCTCACCCCATAGTCTCCAATCTGAAATGCATAAAGCTTGTGTTTTTACCGCCCAATGTCACCTCAGTTTTACAGCCTATGGACCAAGGAGTGATAAAAGCTTTAAAAACACAATACAGAAAACTTCAAGTGTTACAAATGATACAGAATATTGAAAACAGCAAACCTAATAACAGTCTTTCTGTTCTGGATGCAATACTTATGATTTCGGAAGCTTGGGAAAAGGTCACACAGACCACTATGGCCAACTGCTTTCGCCATGCAGGTTTCAATGATCTCTCTCCATCACAAGTGGAGGACGACGATGATATTCCGCTAGCGAGACTGATACAATTTACAGATGAAGATGACAATGTACCACTTGCTGAGTTGGTTACTCAGCTGCAAAGATCTACTGCTTCAGAACAAACAATTCAGATAGAGGAATTTGTTGGAGTAGATGACAGTGTCGCGGTGTGCGCCTTAGCTACTGAGGAAGAAATTCTTACAGAAGCTGAAAGTAATAACCGTAACACTGACGAAGAAAACGAAGACCTGCAAGACCCCGAAGAACAGTTTCAGCCAACAACAATTTCCGAGGCTCTTAACGCTGTAACAGTTTTGCAAAAAATTGTTGCCTTTAACGATCAGTTTGATAGTGATGATGCACATGTCTTGAGGAGTATGAAACGTAAAATGCAAAGAATATTTGAGACTGGGCTGAAAAAAAAAAGACCGAAATGACTGATTACATTAAAAAGTAGTGTATGTAGTTTTCTAACCCGTAACTGTAAGCAGCTAAGTACATTTTGTATTGTAATTATTTCATAATAAATATTTTTACTATTTTTCTGACTTTTCATTTGACGACAAGTACACATACATAACCTATACCCATACTAGATACATACCAATGATAATATAACTATGTACTGTGCTTTTGCATAATGACTGTATTGCTTATAACAACTATCGGATATAACGTCGGCAACTATAAAGTCCCTTCAATGTCGTTATAAACGGTTTCGACTGTACTCTACACAGATAAAAAGTACTTGAATCAAGAAAATATGTTTTCTTGAAATATTGCGTTATTCTAAGAAAATATGTCTTCATTTAAGAAACTCTAATTTATTTAAAGAGTACGATGTTCTTAGAACAATAATCAAAATTACTTGACATATTTGTTCCAACCAAGGAAAACAGTCTTCAAGTGAAAAGATAGTCTCTTAATCAAAAAACACCAGTATTTCTTATTTTAATTTAATAGAATTATTATTTTAAAATAATATATTCTATTAAAAATAACAAATATTCTTAGGACAAGAAAATATAATCTTCCTTCTCATGGAGAGAAAAAAGTCTCAATCAAAGACAAATACTTTTAATATAATGCAAACATATCTTATAAGAAGTAAAATATATTTTTTATTCTAATATTAAAATTTTATTAAAGGGAGAAAAAAAATATTGTATTTAACAATATTTTCATCAATTTAAGAAATATATTTTTACGACACCGACACCAGCAGGTTTAAACCTGTTCCATTTTGTTCATTCATTTGTGATTTTGACGGGCATGCGAATGCGGTCGTGCGCTATTATACTCTCTCCTTGTCCGAGACGGGTTTACATATTGTAGTAGCGTTCCATCCATGCTTTAGCCACCACACGAGTCAAAGCCTCAAAAAGAAAAAAAAAACAATTGACAAGTTTCTGAACGCAGCTACAGCAAACGTCATTAAACGTTCTGTGTGCAAGATGTCACCACTTGCTTATTATTAAATAAGTTATTAAATTGTTTTTAGTGAGATATTCACCAAAAATACAGTGGAGTATCAAAAGATAAGTCTAAATTACTTCTTTTTCTATTAGATTTGTAATTACATTGATATTTACGGACATAATTAGGTTATGTTGGTATATTTTACCGGTATAACAAAATAAAGTAATGAATTCGATATTATGTATTTCCGGCAATTTTCGACACTCTATATCGTTTATTAAAGTTGGCATAATTGTTAACTTTAAAAAATCTCTCCTCCTTTGACTTCCGACTTCCGCGACGCGTACTTTTTTCTAATGTTTTTTGTGTTCTCGTCCTTTTCGCTTTTCGACGTTGCCGAACAAACAACACGTACACGGTCTATACTTATAATCATGGGGAAGAGGAAAAACAGTGAAAATAGAGTGGAAAGAATTGAAAAGAAGATCAGAAAACTCCAAAGAAATCTGGAAAAGGAAGACCAAGAGGAAGGAACACCACCAGGGTCACCATCGGTGGAAGCTTACGACGCAGAAATAGAGGAATCAGGTTGGTGGTTACTGCTATAATACAAATTCTGTTCAGATAGTCCTGTTATAGTCGTTGTTTATCAATATTTTTTTTATTTTTACACTTAAGTGCTACTACTTGTGAGTAGACAATGTGTTGTATATATTACATAAGTTACAAAGTGAGCTACTACTTGTGAGTAGTCAATTTACTGTACACATGTAATCTAATACTCAGCGCTACTACTTGAGAGTAGACAATGTATTAATATAATATTCAGTGCTACTACTTGTGAGTAGACATATTTAATAAAGTTGCAAGGTCAACATTTTATTATAAAATTGATTCATGCTGCCATTTTGGATGGGATGAAGACCATTATATAGAATCATAACTCTTTTCAGATGACATTCCGGAAGATTTGATAGCTGCTTTAGGCAGCGAAGGGGAAAAGGAAAAGAAAGAAGGTTTGCCCATTCAAAACGAATTAGTTAAACGCTGGACAAACATAATGAAATCTGGTATATCCAAGGAATCATTAGATAAATTATGTACAAAGTATCCAGTACCAGACAATTTTAAAGGTGTGATACCACCAAAAATGAATCCAGAAATAGCAGCTTCATTGTCCTCTATCACAATAAAACGTGATCAACGTCTGATTAATAGACAAAATATTACAGGAAAACTACTTACTGCTATTAGTAACACCATGACCAACGTAATGAAGGGTAACATAAATTCCAAAATAATCATTGAACAATTATCAGATGCAGCGAAACTCGCAGCACAAACTTTTTATGAGGACAACTCATCTAGAAATTTTTTTGCCCTTGCAAATACGAGCCTTACAATAAAAAATGCCCTAAGGGACTCTGAACCTGAACTGTATTTGTTTGGGACAGACTGTGGAGAAAAAATAAAATCTGCCCAAACAATTCAAAGGACTGGGAATATTCTTAAAAATAAAAACACAAATAATAAGCCTTCAACCAGTTCAACAAAGCAGGGAAACTGGAAAAGCCCGCTGCAAGCTTATCAACCATATTATCAACAGTCTCGCAGCGGGCCCTATCGTCGTCAACCACCAGGAAGGAGCCGAACAGGACCTACTTACAGGAACAAGACCAACCAACAGAAACCTGTACCACAAATGAAGAACAGGCGTTAGAGGTATATGCTGCAAGCCTTAAGTATTTTGTAGATAATTGGTTAAAAATTACCCAAGACCCTTTTATTTTAAACTGGCTCAAAGGTTATAAAATACCTTTCATATCACAACACCACCACCTTATGAAGCCAAGTTACAAAACTGGCCTCTAAAGGAAAAATTAATTATTAAATCAGAAATTCAAAAATTATTACAAATAGGAGCCATATCAGAATGTGTTTATAATAAACAACACTTCACATCCCCTATATTTTTGGTTAAAAAACCAAATGGAAGTTACAGATTTATTTTAAACTTGAAAAAACTTAACACATATTGAATTACAACATTTTAAATTAGAAGATATTAGGACATCATGTAAATTAATAACTAAAGATTGTTACATGGCAAAGATTGATTTGAAAGATTCTTATTTTAGTTTACCAATTGATAATGAATCAAAAATTTACTTGAGATTTAGATTTGAAGATAAACTATATCAATTCAATATGTGTTTACAAAGATAATGAAACCAATTTTTTCTCACCTTAGACAAAAAAATATAGTTACAACATACTATTTAGATGACAGTATTTATTTCAATTCTTCTATAGAAAAATGTAGTAGTGATGTGAGATATGCATGTTCATTATTTAAGAAATTAGGATTCATAATTAATTATGAAAAGAGTATTAGCCATGTTACTACTGAAGGCATGTTGTTTTCCAGTTTCATTTCATATATTTTATGAATAATTTCTAGGATTTCAAGCTAGGGATTTAGAATCTATATTGATCATTCCAAACATTTATTGTTTGTCATAGTATATAGAGTAGTTTTATAATATGGATTATCATAATTATATTTAAAGTAAATATGTATGTAATAACAATTTAATTTATTTGTAAGCAATGTTTTTGTACATAAAAGTTGCTATAAAGTTTTTATTTATATTGTTACAGGCCTCAACAGAATCAAATAATAGCAGCATATTGGAAACAGATTCCGAACTATTGTCAACAAACAGTGAACCGTCATCTTCTAATCAACTGCTAACATTCTTAGAGCCAGGGTCATCTCAAAACAATAATATTGTTATTACCAGATGTTTCCCCGACTTTGATCTCAAGACTTTGTTACAAACTTCCGTAGGGGGAAACAGTATACTTAAATTTTATGAATCCAACAGTTTTTTAAACAATAATAAAAGAAATCAACTGACTGATATTATTATAAAACATATTTACACTCATATTGTAAACCAGTAAGTTCATTTTATTTTTGTAAATTGTAATTATAATTTACTTGTATTTTAACCATGAATAAAGTAGTTTAAAATTTATTTATTGCAGTAAAATTTTTTATGAAGACTATAACTTTATAGCTGCTAAGATTTTATCAGCATCTTTCCGAAAGAGTCAATTGGGACATATTTTACAAATCCTGTTACAAAACGTAAATAAATATATAAATAATAAATAAATATTTGTTACACTTACACCAATTAGCCTAGCCCAAACTAAGCTCTATAAGGCTTGTGCAATGGGATCTAGGGTAACGGATAGACATACATATATTATACATATATAAATAATTTTTATCGAAATATATATCAACAACCATGACTAAGGTACAAATGCTCGTATTCATCACACAAACATCTGCCCCCACCGGGATTCGAACCCGGGACCTCAGAGATGGCGACACCATGAAACCGGTGTATTATCCACTCGACTATGGAGGTCGTCAAACCAGTCAGTGGACCAGTCAAATCAACCAGTGGAAGGCCAATAGCGGCCCGAGGAAAACTAGTAGACAAGGTGCGAAACCTCTTATATAAATATGGAGAGCGGAAAAGAGCTTTACCACTTGATAATGATTATAGATTGACAAAACGTACAAAGTCGCCAGATACAACTGAACGTCAGTGTTGTCTTGGACATCTTGGTTTTTATTTTTTTAATACCAGAATACTTCATCTATACATATAATAAGACAGTAAAAATATTTTGTCTGTACATTTAGTATTTTTGACTGAAATGGATAGAGGGGCACTTAATTAGATTATTAGAAAGCAAAAAAAATTTTTTGGAATTTTTTGTCTGTCTGTCTGTCTGTCTGTCTGTATGTTTGTTCACGTTTATCTCCGAAAGTACTGAACCGATTTGCTTGAAACTTTCACTATTTGCTTTGTTTTATTAAAAATAGGGGACGAGATCCTTCCTGAAGAAAATGGCCGGATCATTCTTCCGGAAACACTTGGCCGTGTCGTGTCTTCGGAGGATGAACTGATAAGTTCGGTGTTCGGGAATGTTTCCGAAATAATAGACCAAGAAAATACTTGGTTGTGTGAACGTGCTATACTTTGCTCAAGAAACGACCAAGTCGCTGCCATCAACGAAAAAATGTTATCCGCTATTGTTGCGAATGAAGTGGTATACACATCATACAACAGTGTAGTAAATCAGGTTGATGCTACAACTTACCAGTGTTTCCACTTTTAGGGCTTTCGCCCTTTTTTCGGGCGAAACTGTCGATTTAAAGTTTTGTTTGGGGATTTTTTAAGATTTTTAGGGATTTAGGGTAATTTAGGGCAAAATCTAATACAAAGCTAGCAACACTATTTTGAGATAGACTTCGCAGTTTATCTATGGTTGTTCGTACGTAGGTGATCTCGATCAAGGTCGGGGATTCCCTGCAGTTACTGACACATTATTATACAACCAATTGTAATATGCCAATGAGTTTATAGATTTCTTGTGCTAATGAATGTCTTAAAATTTTGCCTTTTTGCATTAACTAACGTATTATTTTCATTCTCCTTCAGTCAGTCGCTACTTACTGTTTCAACTTTGAAATGTACGACGCCGCCGTATAGAAAATTAATATATAAATATTATATAGTGCTTCTTTGACAGTTTTAGAGTGTGAACGTGAGTGAAAAGTGGTCAATATGGAAGAAAACGATGATAAGTTACCGTCATCTTCTGGTACCGACATAGGACCATCTAAAGCAAAAACATACGTGCAAAAATTCAAAACCTCGTGGTTAGAAAATCCAGATTTTAAGCATTGGCTGAAACGTTCAGATAAAGGTGAAACAAAAGCCTATTGTAAGGTATGTGATTGTCACTTTATTTGTGGTATGTCTGAATTATTGCGACACCAAAAAAGTACAAAACATGTTAAACAGATGGCCGTTATATCAAAATGTGGTAATATAACATCGTTCGTAAGTGGACACGTGAACTATACCAATAAAGTTATAGAAATGGAACTGAAAATTTGCGGTTTTCTAGCAAAGCACGATCTGGCAATTTCATTAACTGAGGACTTAATTGATCTTATGCGGAATTTGTTTCCAGAATCAAAATACTTACCAGATGTACGTCTAGGCAAGCAAAAGGCTACAAATCATCATCATCATCATCATCATCATCAGCCCCTCTTCGTCCACTGCTGGACATAGGCCTCTTCGAGTGTACGCCACTGAGATCTGTTTTCGGCTACAAATATTTTACGACAAATCACAGGATTCACTTACAAACAACAAGTAGTTAATAAAATGAAAAACAATTTTTTTAACATAATCATAGATGAAACGACAGATCTTACACAGAAAAAGCAGTTGGCAATCATAGTAACATTTTTTGACAGTGTAACCAAAACCGTACAATACAGATTTTTTGATATGATTGATATCAACCATGGGACAGCTAGTGGTATCTATACAGCAATTAAAGATGTATTTTTAAAATATGAAATTCCATTAAATAATGTGATTGGATTTACTTCTGATACTACGAACGTCATGTTGGGACAACACCATTCTGTGCAGGCTCTGCTAAAAAATGATATTCCTCATCTTGTTGTCATAGGCTGCACTTGCCATTTAATTCACCTTGCCACGTCTTATGCTAGCCGTAAACTACCTAAAAATTTAGAAGACTTATGCCGCAACATACCTGCATATTTTCACATGAGTCCAAAGAGAACTGAATCCTTAAAACTGTTTCAAGATTTTTTGAATATTGAACATCATAAATTACTTACAGCAGCGAATACAAGATGGCTTTCACTACAAGCGTGTGTTGATAGAATACTAGAACAGCATGATGCCCTCAAATTATTTTTTACGGAAGCAGTTTATGAGGATCCATCCAACACTAATGATTCAATCTTAAGGAGCTTAAATAACCCGTTCAACAAAGCATTGTTACATTTCATGAGTTATGTCTTTTCTATAACTAATGACTTCAATAAATTCTTTCAGTCAAAATCTCCACAATTGTATAAATTACCTGAAATGGTTAAAAAAATGCTACAAATCTTTCTATGCAATTTCATTAAAAAAGAGTACATATGTCCTAAATTAGACAGCCTTTTGCGCCTAGATATTAACAAAACTGAACATCACTTGGATAATGATCACATTTATATTGGCTTGGATGCTTATGACATGTTGGAAGAATTAAAGGCAAAAGCTCCCAAAAATGAAGTTGAAAAATTTTATTCAAGTTATCGAGAATTCTATATGGAAATTGTTTCACAGATACAAACCAGATTTGACTTAGACGAAAATATGTTTAATTTAATAATATATGTGGATCCACAAATTGCACGGCATTTGGAATGTCATTCTTTAAGGCCTGTGTTCAACTATTTCAGTTTTTTAAGAGAAAAATGCAATATACAAGAAGCAGACAATGAATGGCGACAACAAGCCCTCGTTGAAGTGAATTATTTTGAAGTTAATAGTGACGAAGAAATTACAAAGTTATCTGCAGAAGTATACTGGAAAAAAGTTTTAAACTTGAAAGACCATCACGGAAATTATAAATACCAAAACCTTGAAGTTGTGATTTCACTTCTGTTAGCACTGCCATCGTCGAACACTGAGGTTGAAAGATTATTCAGTGTACTTAAAAATGTAAAATCCGATAAAAGAAATAAGCTCTCTAATGAAACACTTAATGGTTTGTTACACACTAAACTCGGCATGACAGGTTCAATTTTGGAACCCGATAGTGCTATGATGAATGCAGTAAAAAAATTAAAAGCCAGTGCTTCAGCTTCAACATCAGAATCATATTGTTCACCGTCTACTTCTCACGAGTAATTGCTCCTTGCTTCATAATTAAGACACCTTATGTATCACTATATTAAATAAAAAGGAAAAAACAACGATTTTGTTTAATTTTAAACTCTTTCCCCCCTTATTCCAAAACGCGGACTACAACAGACCAGGTTTAAGCCACTTGAAACTGGTTGAAACCTAGTCTAAACCTGTAGGCTGATTATGTAACTCTGTTACATTCACATTTAATTTTATTTTATTGACATTGAATGTTAATAAAGCATCAATGTAACTGCAATTTCGATCAGTTTCAATTGCAATAGAGTTATATAATTGGGGGGCTGGTCTATTTTTAGTCCGCGTTTTGGAATAAGAGGGTTTAAATTATGCGCCCTAAATCAAGGATTTTCAGAGAACAGTTTAGGGCAATTTAGGGCGCATTAAAAAATTAACTAGGGTAAAATCAAAACCCGATAGTGGAAACACTGCAACTTACCCAATGGAATTTCTAAGCTCTCTCACTGCCAATGGTCTTCCTGCACACAGGATAAGGCTCAAAGTTGGGGTACCTGTGATGCTTTTGAGAAACCTTACTCCGCCAAAACTATGTAACGGTACTCGGCTAAAAATATCAGCATTACATAGGCACATTATTCAGGCTGAGATTCTTACAGGGTGTGGTTCAGGGGAAACAGTGTATATACCACGTATACCACTCATTCCCAACAATTTTCCGTTTGAATTCAAACGCACTCAATTTCCTGTAGCAGTTTGCTTCGCTATGACCATCAATAAGTCGCAAGGTCAAACTTTAAAAGCTGCTGGAGTGGATTTGAGATGTAACTGTTTTTCCCACGGTCAACTTTACGTGGCTTGCTCACGAGTCAGCATTGCAGAGCATTTGTTTTTTTTTAGCCCCTGAAGGAAAAACGAATAATGTCGTATATAAAGAAATTCTTTGAGTTTACTTTACCTCAAGGAATTGCTTTATACCAAAAATATTTTAATCGGTAAAATCGTATATTAATATGATTTGTGTATCAATAACATTCAACTCGAAATTTACGCAGACGAAGTCGCGGGCAACAGCTAGTAATTCATAATATAATGTATAAGCCAGAGATAAAAGAAGTATTATTTAAATGTAATCATTTGAGAATTATTAAATATAATCCACATTACAAAGCTTATATAGTCGTACGTACAGTCGGGGTCTGAAAATGTTTACCACCTTAAGGTTCATAATTGTACAGACAATTATATGACACAAGGTCGAGATACTTGTATTGATTTGATTTCATAGACTTACTATAATGATACTACGTATTTTGATTATACTCTGAGATAAAGCTGAGAATAAAGAGTAGAGTAACAACCTGTCAAAGTTTAGAGCAAACCTTATTCGCTCACTCAAGGAGGTTTTATATAATGCACGGAAACAAAGGAGAGTAATAAGATAAAATATAATTGAATTTGTTACTAAAAATAAATAAATAAGAAGAAAATCCATACTCATCCCAACTAATATTATAAATGCGAAAGTGTGTTTGTTTGTTTATTTGTTTGTTTGTTTGTTACCTCTTCACGCTTAAACTACTGGACCGATTTCAAAAATTCTTTCACCTTTGGAAAGCTACATTCTCCCCGAGTAACATAGGCTACTTTTTATCCCGGAAAAATCGACAGATCCCACGGGATGCGCAATAAAGGCTTCGCTCAAAAACTACTGCACAGATTTTTATGCGGTTTTCATCAATAGATAGAGTGATTCTTGAGGAGTTTTGCGGCATTTTTTATCTCGGAAAAACGGATAGTCCCACGGGAAGCGCGATAAAATCTTCGCACCATAAACCGACTTCCGCGTATATGTAGCCGTGGGCAAAAGCTATGACCCTTAACCCTCTATACACCCAATCCCGAAATCCACGCGGGCGAAGCCGCGGGCAGAAAGCTAGTTTTATATATGCGAAAGTAACTCTGTCTGTCTGTCTGTCTGTTCCGCTTTCACGCCAAAACTACTGAACCGATTTTGATGAAATTTGGTACACATATAGTTTGGACCCCGGGAACGGACATAGGATACTTTTTACCGCGGTAAGATACCTCTTTCCCGTGGGAAAACGCGATAGCAACAACCGACCCATTTCTGGTGACTCATTCCCATTTGGTATGGGGAGGGTTTAAGACACGGGAAACGAAATTAGATAATTTTACTGATGGAAAACATCTCTTTCCTGTGGGAAAATCGAATATAACGCGGGCGAAGCCGCGGGCGGAAAGCTAGTAATATTATAAAATAGATTAGATAAAAAATTGATAAGATAAAAAATTTAAATAAATGAGAAGTAGGAAATCTTTATTGAAAATAAAAAAGGTATCAAAAATATAATATGTCTAATAACGAGTGTAGCCTCCATCAGCAGCTATAACGGCACGTAATCTATCTTGCATAGATGCAACAAGGCGCGCGCATAAATCAGTACCCCTGATGTCATCCCATACTTGAGCACAGTGAGATCTAAGAACTTGAGGGTCCCTTTCACTACGACAATCCCAGTGTTGGACCATTATGCCCCACAATTTCTCTTTTGGGTTCAAATCGGCTGATCTAGCAGGCCATGGAATAAGATGGATGTCACGATGCTGGTTGAACCATGCCATAGTTGCTTGGGCAGTGTGAACTGGTGTATTATCCTGGACATAGTGAATTTGTGGGACATCTGCTGCAGGATACACGATGCGCACAGTAGGTAGCATAACGTCTTCTAATAGGGACACATAATTAATAGCTGTTGCTCTATTTTCTAATGACGTTAATTCTCCAACGCCGTCATGGCTCATCCATCCCCATATATTAGCGGTGATGCGACCAGATTCATTTTGAGGAACGATATGAGCTTCATCGTATCTTGTGTGATTATACCGCCATAAAGTTAATCTTCCGATTTGGCTAGATTTAAAGGTTTTTTCATCTGTAAATATGACATTGGACCAATCAAAATTGATATATTGTCGTGCAAAACTAAGCCTTGCCGTTTTGTGGCGAGGGGTAAGCTCTACTTTCACGGCACAGTGTCTGTAATGTAGCCCAGCACTATGTAAGGCTCGACGAATTGTCCGCTGACTCACTTCATAAATTACTGCGAAATGCCCAGTAGGTGTAAAACCATGCTCTTCATAATGTCGCACCATACTGGTAATATGTGCAGCAGTTAATATCGGCCGTCGTCCCGAGTTGTTCCGGTGATCACTTATTTGGCCTTCTTCGCCATGACGCCGAATCCAGAACCTCACAGTAAATCGAGATATATTAAGTTCTCTTGAGATGGCACTGATGCTCAAGCCATCTTCATGCAGCAATATTATTTCAGCCCTTTGTTGCACGGTTAAACTTGCCATTTTATTTATTTTACGCCTATTGTCAAACCAAAAAAAAAACGTAGTGACTTTATAGTTTGTGTTTCAAACTTTCTATTTTGACAGAGTTTTTTATGTGTCACTTGTGTCAAATAGTAATCATTTTAAAATAAGAAATGAGTTTTAGATACATGTTGGATACATGTTATAATCGAAACTTCGGAATTGTGAAAGGTAATAATTATATTGTCAAAGCATTATAGGCCTTTACTGTACATCATTGTGACAACGAATTAAGTTTGAAAACTGGTAAACATTTTTAGACCCCGACCGTACATTCAGAAATATTTTCCTGATCCATACTTTCTGGAGGGGTGTAGTTTTGGGGGGACTTTCTCCGCAAAAAGTTGTGTAAAGCGCAACACGCAAGAACTACAGTATCGACGTTGCTTATATGGTATCTATACCTTCACACAACTCTCATGACGTCAGAGACCGCGTTGCCGTCGGGTATATTTTCAAATCCAGTAAACAAAAATCATTTCAATAAAGCGTACCTTTATCTAACATTTGTGACGTCACTGGCGCGAGTTGATATCGGGTATACCTTCAGATTTAGTATACGCCCGCGTAAGTATTTTAAAACATACCCGACCGCAACGAAGCCATCGTTCGGTACTCTTTTGGCACGTTACTATTTAAATCGTTCTATCCTTTGCACCCGCTGGCTGACGCAATATTTTGTTTGTTGCATCATTTTGTGACCACGTGCGAGTCAGTACTGTTTAAAATGTGATTGAAGATTGTTTTTCATTTGTATTTAATTTAAAAAAATTGACATAAGTGCATAGTACGTTGCGAAGATTATTATAAAGTGATAACTATATAGTTTGTGATCCTTTTAGCGTAAAAAGTACCTACGAATAATGATAGATAAAGCCAGTTTAGAGGGTTTTATAACCGAACAATGTGGACTTATCGAGAATCTGGATTTTGAATCGGAGGAAAAGTACTCCATGCGATTTAGACTGAAGACTGAACAAAATGAACAACAAGAACGATATGTTAAGTTTATCGACGAGTTTGTTCAAAAAATATCAAATTTTACGAACACTAACTGGATAGTTCGAAAGTCATATCCTTCGTTGAAGCGCTTCTTATTTCGAAAAACCTATACATGTCAACATTCATCGTTCAATAAAAAATCTGAGAAGTCGTCTCGTGGACAATACTGTAAGGCTAAAATAGACTTTGTTATCAAAAAAGTTAACAAGGACACTATTCGAAACGACAAACTGTTGTCGCAAGGGTATAATGTGTTAGTGACCATAGTTTTTGAACACTCTCATCGCGTTTACGTTGCCGAAGCTTTGAATTTACTAAAATGCAGCCAGGAAACCGAAGAAACTTTTATGAAATATTTTGATGGCGGAATGACACCTTGCGCAGCAATAAATTACAACGAATTGAACGTACTGGACTCGTTTCAAGATACTGATCTAAATGGAATAGAGATGTTATCAAACTCTCAAATAAATCCCTTCGAAAATCATGTGTACTACATGTACAATAAATGGCGTACTGAAAAGTATGGCGACCGTAATGAATGCAATCTCCCCGAAATCATACAAGCAAAAATTGAGAGTTTAAATAAAAAAGGCTACTCGATACTATTAAAACAAAATCCCAGGATTATCGTGATAATTACTCCTATTATGAAACGAGTTTTTCTGTCTACTGCATACCTATGAGAATATGATTTTTGTAGACACAACATCATCGTGTGACCAGACAAGTTCTGCGATTACTCTAGTTTTTACACATCACAAAATCGGTGGATGAATCGGAAATTTGTTATTTAACAATTTCTATTAAGTCAAAACTACCGCAACAACCAAGTAACAGAAATTAATTAATTGATTATACAATCAAACTAATTAAAAGATACAAAGAAGGACTTGCTACACTGTTCTTACGCGCATTTCGAGGATTGGTACTCAAACGTCGGGTTATTCATGATATATGGGAAATACCAAGCGATGGATTGGGACAGCGATTTCGAAAACATATTATTCAACCTATACTCAGTGTGTGCAATGGAACTGGAAGCACGCCAAAAAGAACTAGAGACTTCGGACGAGAAGCTCCCAATATCTTCATCATTGCAAAACATGAAGAGCACCTCCATGTCGTCCACGATTGCGCGTATTCAGGATCGACCTGTCGCTGCGTCCACGTCCAGAGATTACGTGACTACACAACTGAAGGATGCAACGAAGAAGAATACAAAAGATGGGAAAGCACACAAGCGTGTACAGTTCCAGAAGGAGAAGTGTGCCTCGAGGAAGCGAAAACATTCGAGCGAATACGAAAGCGACGCGGAGTATCAACCGGGGAATCTATTTCAGGAGAGCCAATTAAGCGTAGAAGACGAGTCAGAAACCGAACTGAACATTCATGTCAAACCAACAATGAAAGCGGTGAAAACGATGAAGTTGCGTACTCCGAGTATAGACGACAAGAGCCAGGACGAACAGGGAGAGGAGACGGACTCGGACGCGGCTCTGAACGACGAGGACTTCGTTTGTATGGTCGGAAATCTTGCCCAAGCTCACTCCTTGGTATCAAATACTGGCAAAATTTGTCAGAGTATTTTAATAAAGAACAGCGATCAATTTATTTCTATGTCCACGCCGGGCGAGCCTGGGCAGATGATTATGAAGTTAGAGTTGTGCCCCTTCAAAGAATGCGCGAAGCAACAAAACAGAGTATTGGAGGAAGAGAACCTTCTCATCACTAACAGTGCTCTCTTCGAAAACCTGCCCTGTATACAACATGGCAATGAAACTTCGCAAGGAAGTGACAAAACAGGTAATGAAGATAAAAAAAGTCAAAGTGGAAAAAAGACCAGTAACAGGCTGGAAAAGTGGTTAGAAAGCTTCATAATTACTCCAACAAAAAATATTATTTACACTGGTCACTGGACGTAAGGACCATTCAGATATATGCCTAAAAACAAACAATTACTTTTAAGTTGTTTTTATAATATTAATCAAAATTATGTGGATATGTCGTATAGTGAAATATTTATATAAATTAATATATGTCGCTCCATGGAACAATGTAGGAGAATATTATTACGATATTCCAAATAGTGTATCTGTTCTTGAAAATTTATTATTGCATCAACATATGAGAAATGAAGTGTATAATTTTCTTAAAAACTTATTTTATGTATTAGATAAGAAAGTACCTAAAAAGAATACTTTGTGTGTAATAGGTCCTGCATGTTCGGGTAAAAATTTTTTTTTGACTGTGTTATACATTCTTGTGTAAACTTTGGACAAATTGGCAATTTTAACAAGTACGATAGATTTCCATTACAAGATGCGTTGCAAAGACGTATTTTGTTATGGAACGAACCTAATTTTGAACCTGGTGCTGAAGAAGTGTTAAAATTGCTATTTGGCGGTGATACCTGTCCAGCTAGAATTAAATATGAAGGAGACTCATGCATTCAACGTACTCCTATTATTGTATTAACTAACAGAGATATAATTCCTAATGATTCCACATTCACTAGTAGAGTGTTGAAACATTATTGGAAAGAGGCACCTTTTTTAAAGTATATAACTAAAAAGCCTCATCCTTTATCTATATTTTATATAATGTTGAAATACAACATTCTTAGTCGTAAGAATTTTATTTTTGAAGAATGGGAATTAGATTTAATAAAACAATAATAAATATGGTTTACTGTTGGGAAGCTACACTATCTCTGGTGAACATAGGCTATATTATTTATCACGGGCGCAGCCCGGGTGGGCAGCTAGTTTTATATATTTGATTGTAAATTATAAAAATATTTTCAGGTAGCTGCTTCAGATAGGGTGTGCCACGCATGTTGGTTACGAACATAGAGAGAAGTGCGGAGAATGCACAGGGTAGAAAATGAAAGGATCCAACGACCTGCATCAGATGTCACAGATCAAGAAGAGTCTTCAGTGGTAGATGAAGTAAGACCCCATAATGTGGAAAATGAATCCATCACCCAAAATGTTGTAATACCAGGATATAAAAGAGCTGCTAACAGCAATAGACGGTGTGTTTTTCCTGATTGCCCTGAAACAACACTAAGAAGCATATCAGATCAGTTTCGGGCAATTTTGATCAAGGACTATAGGTTCTATTTACCCAATTTAGCACGTGTATGTGATGACCATTTGAATAGTAATATGTGGGATACCCTTTATGAAGCGGATAACTCAATTTCGAGTTTTAGTACAGACCAAATAGCTCATGTTTTTTCATTTGTAAATACTTTCAATGTGTCTTTAGATTTAGAAAATCCACTAGAAATCGATGATAGAATATTTTATTACTGGTTTGGATACACTAAAGAGACATTCTACACACTATTAAATGAAGTGCCCCGTTTAAATGAAATAAGAAGAGGTACACTAGGTTTAGCCATATTGTTATTAAAAATGAGAACTGGAGATCCAGATACCAGAATATCTTCTTTGTTTGGAATGCCACGACGAACTATGGAGACATTAATTCATAAAGTGAGCGAAATACTAGTGCAAGATTTTATATCAATGTATTTAGGTATAAATCATTTATCCAGAGAGCAGTTGTGTCAGCACTCACTTACAATCCCTGAAGGTTTATATGGGAATGGGAATAATGCCCTCGTTATCTGTGACGGTACATATGTTTATATACATAAAAGTTCAAACTATATGTTCCAAAACACACTTATTCGTTACATAAATACCGTAACTTGGTTAAGCCATTTTTAATAGTAGCTTGCGATTGGTATATTGTTGATGTTTTCGGACCATATAAGGCAACCACATCAGATTCTGATATTATGACCAGCCTCTTTTCCGAAGGATCCTCTCTAAGATCATTTTTTTGTGAAGATGATGTATTTATTTTAGATCGTGGCTTCAGAGATAGTATTAGTTTATTACAAGGATGTGGGTACAGAACCTGTATGCCAGAATCAATTCTAGAAGGTGAACGCCAACTAACAACAGCTCAAGCTAATGAGAGTCGCAGTGTGAAGGCCGGTCCAGACGCTCCGTTTTGCACAACGTTTTGTCTCCGCAGTTCAAGACGTTGCAAACAAAACGTTGCGTGTGGACCGGAACACTGCGCAGTTTTGAGTCCGTCGGGAAGACTGCACAGTTGCAGCGATAACTGAGCTCGTGAGCTCTGAAAACCGTGACCTGCGCAGACATGTCGTTGCGTGTGGACACTTACTCCGTTTTCCAATCCGTTTTGTTCCTCAGTTTTCTCTAATCATCCGACCATGGCAGATCTTCGGACAAAAAGGGGGAAGCGTACGAGAGATTGGTTGAAAAGTTCAAAGAAATAGATGTCAACGCGAGCAGGGAGACAGTGATGAAGAAAATCAATTCTTTGAGAAGCGTTTATCGCAAAGAATGCAAAGGCAAAGGCAAATAAATCGATTCGATCTGGTGAAGACGAAATTTACAAGCCATCTCTGTGGTATTTCGATTTGCTGCATTTTCTCAATGATCAGGAGACACCAAGGCCGTCGAGGAATACCATGGACGAAAGTGAAGAGTCTGTAAACTGCGACGAATCATCACAACTGGTAAGAAAAAAAACAACAAAATTTCCTATTATTACCTAATCGCTTTATTAACTGAAACATATTCTTTTATTTAATAGGTACAATCAGCTTTTACAATGTTTATTACAAGTATCTACTAAAAAATTACAAGTACCAAATAATATTTTATGTACGCCATTAATTGTTTAAAGTTATAAATCTATCTTGCCAAGGAACAGACCCCTCATTGTTAAAGTACTCCTTGAAATGATCTCTGACCCCATTAGCATTGTTCAACATGTGGCCTCTTGGTCCACGCTGTAGGTCGTGCACTAATTCTGGGTTACATCTTTCACCTAATTCAACAGTACAGTCGGGGTCTGAAAATGTTTACCACCTTAAGGTTCATAATTGTACAGACAATTATATGACACAAGGTCGAGATACTTGTATTGATTTGATTTCATAGACTTACTATAATGATACTACGTATTTTGATTATACTCTGAGATAAAGCTGAGAATAAAGAGTAGAGTAACAACCTGTCAAAGTTTAGAGCAAACCTTATTCGCTCACTCAAGGAGGTTTTATATAATGCACGGAAACAAGGAGAGAGTAATAAGATAAAATATAATTGAATTTGTTACTAAAAATAAATAAATAAGAAGAAAATCCATACTAATTTTATATATGCGAAAGTAACTCTGTCTGTCTGTCTGTCTGTTCCGCTTTCACGCCAAAACTACTAAACCGATTTTGATGAAATTTGGTACACATATAGTTTATTTGTTTTCAGGAATATTGATTATATTTTACAAAAGGAAGAGGATCATAATGTTGTATTACAAGACCAACAGAATTACGATAATTCACCATTAGACACACAAAATTATGATGACATCTCTCAAGAAGATAATAGTCATAACAGTCAGCAGAAACAAAATCAGACAAAAACAAATGGTATGGTTTTACAAACTACAGCTACAAAGTACTTTATAAACATAATTTTGTATTAGTTGAAGAATAGAAAATTATGCAATTAAATTCTACAAAATACTTTATAATTATAAAGAGTACTATTTCGACAACATTTATGTAAAAAGTCATATATAACAAAATACAATCAATAAACAAAAAAAATAACAGATATTTTTTGTAAAAAATACAAGATATTGTATAGGTTTCAACCACTAAGTAAAATCCATGACCAACACCTTGTTAGGTTTTTAACTGATTTTATTATCATTAAACTCATACATGTTACATATTTTTTTGCAGTGAAGTGGACATACCGATCTGTCCTAAAACTTATTGATTTCTGGAAACAAAGAAAAAAACGATTTGAAAATAATATAGAGAAGAATGAGGTAAAAATTACTTATTATTTGGAATCTTTTAAGAACTTTTGTTTAAGATATGGATTAATCTTGATAATAAAACTATATATACAAATTAATAAAATTGATGTGCCTGTTTGTAATTTGTAATATTTATTGTTATTTCAGCCTATATGGGAAGATTTGGCAGCAACCATGGTAAGTGAAGGGATGAATTTCACATCTGTACAATGCGAGAATAAATTTAAATATTTGAAAAAAAGTATGTACAAACGAAAGACCACAATCAAAAATCCACTGGTCAACCAGAAATAAGCTGTCCGTTTTATGAAGAGATGGATGAGATTTTTAAAAAATCCCCTGTAGTCAGCCCTCCATGCCTTGTTTCAAGCAGAGATGGATTTTCATCAACATCAAGGCAAACACTTGATCCAGAGCCTGAAGGTCAACCAGCCTCGACTTCATTGGAGGAAACTCAACCCCCACCGCCTAAGAAAACTCGGCTCGAATCTAGTCTCTCAAAATGGGCTGAAAATTTTCAAACGCAGGCAGCTCAGAGGGAGGCTGCTCGACAAACCGTCATGAGGAGACGATACAGATGCAAAAAGACACAAATGAATTATTTAAAACGTTAATGACGGAATTAATAGAAAAACTATAGTTCAGGTTTAATTAAATTTATTAACCTAAAGAAAAACTATATTTTCTAGTAACTGTCAGTACTAAGATCATGAAGCTTGAATCAACTTGGTTTTACCAAGTTGATTATTTTTAAGATAAATTATTGATATTTTTGTTATAAGGTGTATGTATATTAGTATAGTATTAGTTGAGTTCTCGCAGGGTTTGCTCATGCACGATTTTCATATAGTGGCTGTTTGTGAAACTTGGTTGTTGGATAGTGTTGGGGACGCGGAGGTGAGCGATAGTAGGTATGACGTACATAGGCGGGACCGCCGTGCAGGGGAGGTGTGGTATCGCGCGGGGGAGGGGTGCGTGCTGTTGGTGGGGGTGCCATGCTGCTGACTCTCCGGTCTCTGGCCGCGCGGGCGCTGCTCACGCCTCAAGACTTTACGTTTGATATGGTGCATACGTCATTCAAGCTCGCACGCTTCGCGCACCTCGAGACCTCCATGTCATCTGCGTTTACCTACCTGGTTCGGGAGCTGCGCACAATGATATGGTTGAGCATCTAACTTCATATTTGACGGGTTTTTTTGAAGAGAGTTTGTCGGCTGATTATTTAATATTAGGTGATTTTAACTTTCCTAATGTTGAGTGGAAGCTAGACCCTGATACTTCACGTATACTCATACCATTTAATGTCGCTAGTGAGGCTCTAAGTGCTTTTTTCCAAACTACATCGTTATTTGGATTTAATCAGTACAACACAGTGATTAATGATAATAATCGTTATCTTGATTTGTTTTTTTAGTACTCTGGACTTAGCTGCGTCTCGTTGTACTCTTCCTATAACTCGCGAAGATATGCCTCACCACCCCGCGATAGAAATAGAGATACTCAATTTACAATCACTTAACATGTTAAGAGATGGTACCAAAAATATAGTCCGTAGTTTTAAAAAAGCTGATTACGTGGGTATTAAAACATCGTTGAGCTCTATTGATTGGTCTACAAATTTAAAGACGGGCAGTGTGGACGATTGCGTTGCATATTTTTACAGGGAATTGTGGTCTATTATAGAATCTAAGGTGCCTAGTTTTTTAAGTAATGGTCAAGGCTACCCGATTTGGCCAAGGCTCTGATTTCTATTATAAAGGAAAAAGACAAGTATCATAAATTATGGAAAAATTTAAGAACCCTTTGGACTATGATACTTTCTCTTTACTTAGGCTTCGCCAGAAGCAGGTACAACAAGAATGTTGGAAGCGTTATGTCAGTAGCTGTGAGGATGCATTGAAAACTAATCCTAAACACTTTTGGTCTTACACTAACTCGTTGCGTAAAGATCGTGGCATTTCCGCTCAAATGACATATCGTGACCAAGTTGCCGGCGGTGGATCTGACATGTGCAATCTATTTCAGGACTATTTTTCATCAGTATATAATAATAATTCTCAATCTAATATTAATTGTAATTTTGTAACTGCTGACAATTTTATTGACACTATATCCACTATTGACATCAGTCAATCTATACTAGAGAATATTTGAAAAACCTAGATCAGACTAAAACTGCTGGGAGTGATGGTATTCCTTCTATATTTATTAAGACTTGTGCAGAGGAACTATCGTTGCCCTTGTCTATTATTTTTAGGCGATCCATTCATGAGGGCTGCTTTCCTGAATTATGGAAGCAAGCTTTCATATACCCCGGTCCACAAGGATGGCTCAAAGCAGGATGTCGAGAATTACAGGCCAGTGTCTATCTTGTCCTCTTTCGGAAAGGTATTCGAACTGGTTGTTCATGACCAGCTTTACCCAGTGGCTGCTACTTGCATTCCAAGTTCTCAGCATGGCTTTATGCGTAAGCGATCCACTGTTTCCAACCTTGTCGTATTTACTGACTTTGTTTCACGTAATATGGATGCTGGTCTACAGATCGACACTGTGTATACGGACTACTCTAAGTGCTTCGACCGTATTGATCACGATATTCTCATATCTAAATTGCTTCGCATCGGAGTGCATGGCGATCTCCTTCGGTGGCTGGATTCCTATCTTCGAAACCGTCTGCAGGCTGTAAGGATTGGCAATTTTAAATCAAATTTTCAAATGATCCCATCGGGTGTTCCGCAGGGCTCTCATCTGGGACCATTGCTTTTTAATATCTATTTGCACGACATTGAATCATGTCTTAGATACTCCCAGATTCTTTTATATGCTGATGACAGTAAAATTTTCATGCCGATTCGGTGCATTGCTGACTGTGAAAATCTGCAATCAGATTTAATCCGACTTTTTGAATATTGTAAGAATAATCGCCTGGAGCTCAATGTTAAAAAGTGTCAAGTAATCACTTACACAAGGAAGCGTAGTGCTATATCTTATAACTATCAATTTGATGGCTCTGTGATTCCTAGAGTTAACTTAGTTCGTGACCTTGGAGTCATGTTGGACAGTAAGCTGTCATTTGCATTCCATTTTGAATTTATAATACAGAGAGCCCACAAAATGCTGGGATTCCTCCATAGAAGTGCTAAGCCATTTAAAAGAATTCAGTCTTTAAAAATATTATATTTTGCATACGTGCGTAGCATTGTGGAGTATGCTTCACCAGTATGGTCCCCATCATATGTCACACATAAGGCTCGTATCGAATCGGTTCAGCGCTGTTTCACTCGACGTTTAAACTATCGCCATAAGAAACATGAAAGCTATAAGGAAAGACTTATAGCTTTTGAAATGCACTCCCTGGAGGACCGTCGTATGGTCGCTGATATGAAGCTACTATATGATATAGTCAATGCTACACTGGACTGCCCGGTGCTTACGGCGCGGATCGCTCTTTACGCTTGCAGTATGCGCACCAGGCGAAAGAGCTCACTTTACGCTGGATCAGCTCGCTCAAATTACGCCAAACACTCCGTATTATATCGTCTTATACAAACTTACGAAGATAGATTTTGTGATACGGACATTTTCTTTCTGACTCGCAACCAATTCATAAACAGTATTATAAAGCATTTGCCCCGGTGCTCAAACAGTATTTCAGAGTAGCCACACCCACCCACACACACATACACACATACATACACACACACGCATGCACACATCTTCTTCATATTGTTAGATAAATTTCATTATCTCTGATGTACTTATCCATATACTAGTTACTTGTATTAGTTACCTCTAATGTACTTATCCATATTCTACTAACTACATACGTCATCTGCTAATTTTAATATGACAAACTTTGTTATTGGCTATTTATGTATTTAACTTGAAGATTGTGTTACTAATGTGAAAGCTGTTAAGTTTGCTGAATAAATAAATAAATAAATATAGCTATTTACAAGTTGATTATTATTAACCCTTAATTAGGCGCATGGGGTCAGGGCCCCTTAAAATTGAAAAAAAAAACATGTTTTACAGTGTTTAGGCTCAAAACATAGCAAGCGCCTCGGGCGCGCGCCCCGTGCGCTGCGTTCCGGGCGCGCGCCCCGTGCGCTGCGTTCCGGGCGCGCGCCCCGTGCGCTGCGTTCCGGGCGCTCAATAGGCTTTTTGACAATGCGAAAAATAAAGTGTCAATTACTGTTAACAGTATAAATTAAGAGTTAAAAAATGATTATTTATTAACGTAAGTTGAAAATAATGATTAATTTATTTAAAAATCCGTAAATAAAAATTGCATTTTTTAAACGTTTGTCACGTGACACAAAACGCTCCTGATTGGTCGGATTTATCATGACGTCACTTGCTTGTAAACTTCGTTTGCCTACTTGTGTTGCGCCTAGTTGTGGTAGATTATCTCCGTTATATTAAGATTTTCTTTATTATGCATTGTTTTTTTTTTTATTATTTGCACTATTTTACAAGTACTTTCAACCATGGACAACGATTTTGTAAAAGCAGACAGCAGAAACCTGCCGCAAGTCGACGCAATCATGGTCGGATTATTGTTCAAAAATAATTCTGACTTTTATGCTTCGGAGCTAAAAAATGTAACAACAGCAAAGTAAAATTACACTTTACTGGTAACTTAAATTATATCATAAGGAAGTGAAATAATGATGAACTTCCACAAGAACATATATAGGTTATAAATAATTAAGTTTGTTTGGCACAATTTCGTGAACATAAACGATAATTTGTTCACGTTACGTCGGTTATTGAATGTCTTCACATTGTTTACAAGTTCCATTCTTTGCCGTTTGACAAATGCAGATCGGGAAGTACCAGCATCACACATTCTTTTAATGCGATCTGGCTGGCAATGAAATTTAAGAGGCAGAACTTTATCTTTTAAAAATATTTTCTGACTGAAACCCATTTTGTACTGATAGTAATTTGCCATGTCATTTTCCATCTGTAACGAACAAACAAGTTATAGTCGGGATCTTTTACTGTACTGCTTATTGAAATCATAGGACTCTGTAGCTACAAATTTTAACAAATATTATGGAAAACAGCGGAAATATTCGAAGTGAGTTGCAAGAGACATTCTGTTAAAAACATTAGAGGTATTAACCTCAAATCAATATCGAAAATATTAACATTCTGAATGTAATTAATTATTACAAAATATAAATATTATGTTTACTTACATCGAAATGGTCTTCACAAAAGAAAATATTTGTACTATTCGCTATGTCATTATGATCCCTCCGAGAAAGTAGCAACCACTTTCGGCGCACGATATTCTTTGGAACACTTACAAATAGTTTTTCCGGAGTTTTTAACGACGTATTTGTACATTTTGTAACAGCACACCATTCGTATCTCATTTTGTTACATAAATCACTGATAAAAAGTAAATCCAATCGCACTTTCGTTTTTTGTTTACAACAAACAAATATATATGCTAGTTGTCACAGATCAGAATACAGGCAAGTGACGTCACCGAGCTCATTGCAGCGCCATATTGTCAAAGTAGCGTTTTGGCACACTATTTAAATATTGAATTTTTAATTCGATGTTTTTCAGCTAATATATACCAGAATTAAAAATAACAACTTTTACTGGGTTCCTTAGACTCTACTGCATAATATAAAATGGATTTTAAAAACCTGTCAAATAGCCTATTAAATTGTATCCAATTGTATGTAACGAAACATAGCTAGCGTCCGAAACGCTGCCGCCAAAGGAACGCGCGCCTTTCGCGCGGCGAGCGCGCGCCCGCCGCGCGGAAGGCGCGCGTCCGTAATAGCCTGATTACACCTACCGAGTAGAGTGGCGAGACAGTGCCCTCGGCCGAACGCTCGGTATTTGTAAACACATAGCCGAGTACTCGGCCTAGCAACAGGCCGAGAGAGTCACTCGGACCCTGTTCTATTTACTAGGCCGAGAGAGTCACTCGGACCCTGTTCTATTTACTAGGCCGAGTGCCCACCCCCCCGCTCTTTGCGCTGTCTCGCTCGCTCGCTCGGTGGATCTAAACACGCACTCGGCCAGCGTTGCCACAAGGTTACTTTTGTAACCTGTAAGGTGATTTTTTAACTGCATTGGTAACTTTTAGGTTACACTAATGAAAAGGTTACTTTTAGCCTTTTGACTAAAAGTACAATTTTTTTTTTTAATAATGTAAGGACATTATTTTCAGAATTTTTACAATTGACTTTTTTTTAAACATACGTGAAACGGAACGCTCGTTTTAGATTTTTGTCATGTTGGCAAGCTTTACAGTGCCACAACGATATCTGACCCGGTGGCGATACTTGGAACTACGCGTTGCTATAGTGCGTTTCAGAGAATAGTGCCTTTGCCGTTAAGTTGGCACCCCTGAAAAAAATGGTTTACTGACCAATCACGTGCGATCTTTGAATGCGCCACGCCATCTGATAGGTCCGTTATTAGCTTATTTCAGGGGTGCCAACTTAACGGCAAAGGCACTATTCTCTGAAACGCACTATAATACGCGTCGCATTTTGAAATGTCATTTTACATAGACAATAGCGACCTGTCACCCAACTGTCATCGGGTCAGAAAAGTTTGTGGCACTATACCAGTATTTACGGCAAAGATCTTGGAAAGATCTTTGATTTACGGATATTTTTTTTGGTTTGGTAGTTCGTTTGCCGCCAATTTTGTTTGTTGTTGTTGTAGGTGAATTCCACCTTTGTGTTGATGTCTCTTATACTTTAGTGAAAGAAAGTTTAGTGTTTGTTTTTTGTGTTTTGTGATTATTAATTACAATACAACATAATTTCCTTATTTCCAACTGGATATTTACTTGGATGATTGATAAGTGTATTTACAAATTACAGTGCATGTTTTTGTGTGCGTGCTGTTTCACTTTTTATTTTTCTCTAAATTATGGACTAATAATTAACTATGAATTTCAATCTGATCAAAATGTGTATGTGTGTGTGTGCCTTAACACCATTAATGTTTTGTTTTATTGATTATCACTTTTTCCTTTGTCAGCCGATTGTCACGGTATGTTTCGATAAGTATTTTCCCAGTTTTCCATCGGTTTTTATTTCATTAGCTAGGATTCAGCCCCATCCCACCAGCGTTGCCACAAGGTTACTTTTGTAACCTGTAAGGTGATTTTTTTAACTGCATTGGTAACTTTTAGGTTACACTAATGAAAAGGTTACTTTTAGCCTTTTGACTAAAAGTACAATTTTTTTTTTTAATAATGTAAGGACATTATTTTCAGAATTTTTACAATTGACTTTTTTTTAAACATACGTGAAACGGAACGCTCGTTTTAGATTTTTGTCATGTTGGCAAGCTTTACAGTGCCACAACGATATCTGACCCGGTGGCGATACTTGGAACTACGCGTTGCTATAGTGCGTTTCAGAGAATAGTGCCTTTGCCGTTAAGTTGGCACCCCTGAAAAAAAATGGTTTACTGACCAATCACGTGCGATCTTTGAATGCGCCACGCCATCTGATAGGTCCGTTATTAGCTTATTTCAGGGGTGCCAACTTAACGGCAAAGGCACTATTCTCTGAAACGCACTATAATACGCGTCGGCATTTTGAAAATGTCATTTTACATAGACAATAGCGACCTGTCACCCAACTGTCATCGGGTCAGAAAAGTTGTGGCACTATACCAGTATTTACGGCAAAGATCTTGGAAAGATCTTTGATTTACGGATATTTTTTTTGGTTTGGTAGTTCGTTTGCCGCCAATTTGTTTGTTGTTGTTGTAGGTGAATTCCACCTTTGTGTTGATGTCTCTTATACTTTAGTGAAAGAAAGCTTAGTGTTTGTTTTTTGTGTTTTGTGATTATTAATTACAATACAACATAATTTCCTTATTTCCAACTGGATATTTACTTGGATGATTGATAAGTGTATTTACAAATTACAGTGCATGTTTTTGTGTGCGTGCTGTTTCACTTTTTATTTTTCTCTAAATTATGGACTAATAATTAACTATGAATTTCAATCTGATCAAAATGTGTATGTGTGTGTGTGCCTTAACACCATTAATGTTTTGTTTTATTGATTATCACTTTTTCCTTTGTCAGCCGATTGTCACGGTATGTTTCGATAAGTATTTTCCCAGTTTTCCATCGGTTTTTATTTCATTAGCTAGGATTCAGCCCATCCACTGCTCTCCGCTTCACTTCGGTTCGAACCGCCGACGCGTTCGGACGTGCTCTGTTTGCGCTCCGTGTGCCTACGCCGCGTACCGGAGTTTTCGGGAAATTTTCTCGTGTTTTTCCTTGTTTTTCTTTATTATTGTGTTGTATATAGTGATAGTGACACTCTGTGCGATTGGACACCTTGTTATTTTTAGTTTTCGTTTAGTTTAGTTCATAGTGCCAGTGACTTGCGATTGTGACGCTTTAATTAGTGTATAAGTGTGCCTTTGGTGCCCTTAGTGCCATATTGAGGTGGCCTGTACTCCGCGCCAGGCCGCGAGTCGTGTGGCGAAGCCCTTTTTATCCTTTTTAATACTTTATTAGCCCTAAGTTTAACTTTTTTGTGGATATTTTGTGTTTAGTGTGGGTGTCCGCGGAAAATATAGACCGCGTGGGCCATTTTGAATTAGCTGTCAGAGGGTTGAGTTTGACGTTGACGGCTGACGTCGACATTGACGTCTGACGTTGACGTCTGACAGCTGTCACTGTCATCTGACAGGTGACAGTGACGTGTGACAGTGACGTGTGACAGTGACGTGTGACACTGACATTTGGCCGACGCTGCGGTCCGAATCATAGTGTCCATACACTGGTGTAGGGCATAGACTAGAAGTCGTTGGGCCTTTCCACGACTTTGTTTTTGTTTAAGTTTTATTGTTACCTCGACTAAGTTGTATTTAAAGGGCTGGGTATGAGTGACTCAGAGGCGGGCGACCCGCCCATCCCCTTTAAGCCGCGGAACTCGTTACTGAGAACGCCGCCAAGGCGAATGATGGTGGCACCCTCGGACGAAGAGCTGCGGACCCCTCCGTTCGTACCGGCGGCGCCGCCGCGGTCGGCAGTGGAGGCTGCCAACAGTGCAGCCCAAGCGGTTTATGAGGCGGTCTTACAGGCGCACTCCCCTGGGACGTCGCCACCCCCGCCTGCGAACACGAAGACCCCAAGGAAGGAGCCAACACTTACTGTTACGGAGGTCCAAGGTCAGGGTACCTCGAAGAGGATTCTGTCCCCCGACGAGTGGACGGTGGTCGGGGGGGCAAAGAAGAAGACTGCCCGTGTCCAGAGGAAGACGCAGGAGAATACCCTGAGGGCTGAGGCATCGACGCCGGGGACCGAGTACGGTACACCGTACGATACCAGCACCGATGACGACGCTGACGTGGCGGATGCACAACTGCACAGGGCCAGTGGCAGGCAGCTGGTGGCGAAAGCTGCGGCGGCGTCGAGGTCGATAGTCGCGGTGGCCGGAGCGTCATCAAAGCTGAACAAGGCGGATTTGGCCAGTATAAACGGTGACCTGGCCCGAATGTTAGAGATTGTCAGCCATCTAGGGATGATGGCTGAGCAACAGCGGGCTGAAATTGTGACGCTCCGAACCACTGTTACGGAAAGGGAAGATTCATGGCAGAGGGACAGGATTCGGGCCGTTGAGGCGGAGGCAGAGGCTGCTGCGGCGCGGTCGGAAGCGTCATTGGCTGCGACAAGGGCGGTCGAGGCCGCAACGACGGCCATGGCGGCCACTGGAGCGACGATGATGCCGGCGAGTACATCGTACGCAGATAAGCTGAGAGCTAAGGCCTCAACGGGACCCGTCCTAGCAGTATATCCGGTGGAGGGGTCCGTGTTAAAAACCTCGGAAGAATTAAAAAGTGTAGTTAAGTCCTCGGTGGCTCCCGCCAAACTGCAGCTACACATTAATAAGGTGAGGAGAGTGGGCAATGCTGGTGTGGTTATCCAGACACGGACGGCGGAGGACCTTAACAAGTTGAAGGCGGCCTTGCCGGATACGGTGAAGGCCAGCGAACTGAAAGGGAGACAGCCCCTCGTTGTCATCAGGGACCTCGAGGGCAAGGAACCTCCGATGGCCGAGATCATGGCCGCTGTATATGAGCAGAATTTGAAGGACGACAAGAACTGGACCAAAGAGAAAGTGCTGGCCAACTGTAGGCTGGCCTTTAGGAAGAGTAGGTTGGGCTCGTCTCAGTCGGCCATGGTCCTGGCGTGCTCATCGGAGCTCCGTAAGACCCTGGTGCCCCTAGGCCGACTGTACATAGGGTGGGAGTCATGTAGAGTGGAGGACTTCACCACGGCGGTCTGTTGTCAGAAGTGTGCCCAATATGGGCACAACGACAAAAAATGTCGCCAAGAGGCCGTCACGTGCTCGCGCTGCGGCGTGCTGGGGCACAAAGTGGCCGAATGCAAGGCGGAGTCGCCGAGATGTGCGACCTGCCACCGCTTCGGCCAGAAGGGTGCCGAAACCCACGAGACTGGTGCCCGTGACTGCCCGGCGCGTCTACACGCAGAGCGACGCATGGTGGAGTCAACGGCATACTAATATGGCTTTGTCTAAAACAAAGTATACAGTCGGCCAAATAAACTTGGCGGGAGCAAAACTTGCCACGGAAGAGCTACCTATCGTTGCGGAGAACCTGGGGCTAGACGTCGTTCTCGCTCAGGAGCATTATCCTAGTACCCGGAGAGACAGTGTCACCAGCAGATTTCTGCAGTGTGGCACGAACGCCAAGGCGGCGATCTATGTTCGTCACAAGGACCTCCCATGTGCCTTCCTGCACCATCTGTCGAACACACACTGTGCAGTGTGTCATGTACTTATCGACGAGGAAGGGCTATACATGGTGTCCGCGTACTTTCAGTACAGTGACGATATAGACGTTCACCTGGAACATCTAGGCGTTGTCCTCGATTCCCTTAGAGGGAAGAGAGTCATAATAGGGGTAGACTCTAATGCACACTCGCCAATGTGGTACTGTGGACCGCGGCAGTATCAAGGACGCGGGCCAGACGTCACGCATCGCCGTGAGCGGATGGAAGCGTTTATCCTGGCCCGAGGACTTAGGTTAGAGAACGCCGAAGGGCAGCCGCCTACATTCTACACACAGAATGGATCGTCCAACATTGACCTGACGTTGACAACTAGAGGCATCCCAGTGATGGGATGGCGGGTGCTAGAGCATGAGATCGAAAGCGACCACCGACTGATAATTTTCGACGTGGCAAGTGGGTCCACTCCTCGCGCGGAGTCGCTTGGGGGGGAACCGAAGAAGTTTCGGGATCGTGGTGTGGACTGGGGCCGCTTTGAGCACCTGATCCAGGGACGGGTAGGAAGCATAAGGTGGAATCGGTCCGCCCAGGACGTCTGTGCTCAGTTCACCACTATGGTAGGGAGCACCGCAAAGCAGACCCTGGGTGTCGCCCGCGCAAAGTCGCGAGGCAACGAGTGGTGGTCGCCGCACCTAGATGAGCTGAGACGAAGCAACAACCGGTTTCGTCGGACCTGGCAGTCGACACGGCGGGCCGGGGGGCACGCCGAGGTCGAGGCCAGGGACCGATTCCATGCGCATAGGCGTTTGTATAGGGCGGCCATGGAGGAGGCGCAGATGCTAGAGTTTCGGAAGATCGCAGACACGGGAAACCTGGACCCTTGGGGACAGGCGTACCGGGTCGCTAGCGGGCGGCACAGGCCGCCAAGTAACGTAATTTATGGCACGACATACGCCGAAGGACACGCGGGGAATGTGGAGGAGGCCATGCACAGCCTCTTGTACTCACTCTGCCCGGACGACGATCAGTCCGGAGACACCCCCTACCACAGGCAGGTGCGGTTTATGGCCTCCTTCATACCCTCGGGTGTGGACGCGTCTCCTCCATCTCAGGAGATGGTGGGAAAAATAGTTAAGGCTTTGCCTAACACGGCACCGGGAGCCGATGGGATAAGTGCGCGCATCATCCAGCATATCTGGAGAGTTGCTGCGGTGGAGCTCACCGAAGTGTTTAGGCGATGTGTCTCGGAGGGCATTTTTCCGGATGTCTGGAAGGTCGGTAGGTTGGTTGTTATCCCGAAAGGGAATGGCAGGCAGCTTACCGATCCGAAAGCATACCGCCCTGTCACTTTGTTGCCGATCTTAGGTAAGATATTGGAACGTGTAATGCTGAGCTGTGCTCCGCAGATCACCCAAGGGTTGTCGGACTGCCAGCATGGATTCACGCGAGGTCGGTCGACGGTGTCTGCCCTTAATACCATCTTTAGGGCAGCGCGAGAGAGCACGTCGAAGTACTTACAGGTAATCTTTTTGGATATCTCGGGAGCCTTCGATAACGCGTGGTGGCCAATGGTACTGCTCAAGGTGAAGCGTGGGGGATGTCCGCCGAACATCTATAGGATGTTGGTTGACTACTTCGCGGGACGCCATGTGAGCTTATCCGTTGGAGACTGTCGTGTGACGAAGGCAGCAACAATGGGTTGCCCGCAGGGATCGGTGCTGGGACCCACGCTGTGGAACGTGCTCATGGATGACTTGCTTCGACTGCCACTTCCTGGGGGGGTGAGCATCGTGGCATACGCCGACGATGTGACGATTCTGATCGAGGCAAATTCCCGGGCGAGCATAGAGGCCTCGGCCTCTACGACTTTGCAGCTCGTCGGTGACTGGGGTGCCCGTAACAGACTGGAGTTTGCCCCTTCAAAGTCATCTACGATGACGATCAAGGGCAAATTCCAGAGGCCACCAGTCATCAGGTTCGGTGGGTCCTCGATCAGAAGCGTCACATCGAGCACGGTGCTCGGAGTGGTGGTTGATGCAAGCCTGTCTTTCGCGCAGCATGCGTCGTCGATAGGGGAGCGGGCGGCAAATTGCTTCGGCAAGATGTCTAGAGTATCGGCGTCCTCTTGGGGGGTACGGTACAGGGCCCTAAAAGTCCTGTACCGTGGCACTTACATCGCCACGGTGACGTATGCTGCTGCATGCTGGTTCGAGCGCGCGTCTCTTCACGTTGTGCGGAGCGCGCTATTGCGCACCCAGAGACCCGCCTTGATCCTTCTGACCAAGGCGTACCGGTCGACGAGTTCTGCCGCGTTACCGGTTTTAGCCGGTGTATTACCGGCCGACCTTGAGGTGACGCGTGCGGGCAGACTAGGCGGAGTACGCGAAACCCGCGCTACCAAGGAGGAGCTTCGAAGTGCCCGACTCAGAACATCCGAGTCCGCTCTTGTCGCATGGCAGGAGCGATGGGACACATCGGACCAAGGGAGGGAGACATATCGGTTTTTCCCAGACGTGGCGGTTCGGCACAAGGCAACTTGGGTCGAGCCGGACTATCAAGTCTCCCAGATCTTGACGGGACATGGCCATTTCAACGGCAGGCTATTTAGGATGTCGTTAGCTGATAGCAGTAGTTGCCCTTGTGGGGAGTGCGAGGACGAGGACCTGCATCACGCTTTGTGGGACTGTAGTTTATATTCTGAGGCGCGTAGGGATCTTTTAGATAAGGTGAAGGTGGTAGAAGTTGGTCCGGTGTATTACCGCGACCTCGTGGCGACGGAGGGGAACTTCCGGCGACTGAGAGACTTTGCGCACAGGTGGTACAAGATTAGGAGTGGACTCTGAGGTGAATAAGGAAGATGGTGGATATCCGAAGATGGGAGGACCATGAGGAAGACAAAGCGAGCGGTACACCAACGGTGGGCACGCTGCGACCCGGGGAGAACCGAAGGCGTAATGTGTGTCGTCCGCCCCTTCAGGGGAGAAGGACATTAGGGGCGATGGAGATAGATTTTTAAATAACTTGTAGGGAGTCAAGAAGTGCGTGCGGCCAAAATGCGATCAGCAGATTCCGCACGCATCTCCCGATGCTTCGGCCCGTATAACCGAAACAGGTTGATAGGGCCATGGGAGGTTGGTGGGATTGCTCTCCGCTTCAAATAGCTATCAGCCAAAGAGTATTGCAAAATGCACAATCCCGCCAAAAATGATGACATTATTACGGTAATGTTACCTCATCTAAAGTTTCTGCCACAAAATATGGGAGAATTTCTGTGATGTATACCCACCGACCCAGTTACTTAATTAAAATCGCTTTCTATCAGTCATATCTCAAGTCCAGTATTTAGGTGTATATGGTTCAGCAGCCGTAATTGCGTTTCCGAGAATCTTTTTCGAATCGGAAACGTTTTTCTCGTCTCTCAATCCAACTACTCTATATGCCAGCGTAAGATGAAGAATTTTTCCGAGTCGAATTTGGGGTTCATCGTAAACGTGAATACGTTGACAGGAATTATTCACACGTATTGCATTATGTACCTTACTTTCATACTAATGAAGAGGTTAATTTATTAATTTATTTGTTTGATTTCTTTTCATGCATGACTTTGGTGTTGGTGCTTATGCTTGGCACGGATTTCACTAAACTTAAAGTATAACTTCAGTCTAAGCTAATCAAATGGACAAATTCTTGATTTCTTCGAAGTCGTCGACTTCAAGCAAGAGGAGAGAGGAGATATTAACAATGATTGCGATAGTAGTAGTACGATGCGTGAGGAACCTTTGCTGAAAAAACAAAAACAACAACGCGACTTCAATGAAAATTGGCTAACAAACACTACATTTAAAAATTGGATTTCTAAGAGAGAGCAAGAATGTGGTACGATTACCGCTTATTGCAAAGTGTGCAATTGTACTGTTTTGAACCATAAACCAGCACTTGTCAAGCACATGAATACGGCAAAACATATTCAAAATTTGAGTTCAAAAAGCCAAATAACACCAATTCAACAGATGCTGAAACCCAACCCAGACCATGAATCAAAGAAAAGAGCAGAGCTCAAAATGTGCGCTTTTCTCGCTCATCACAATTTGCCATTTTCGTTAATGGATGATTTAATCCCATTTTTAAAAAATACCTTTTCCGATTCAAACACTATAAAATCCATCAGTTTAGGCAGGACGAAAGCTACAAACACTATAAAAACTGTCCTTGGTCCAATTCTAACCCAAGAGCTCACAGATAAACTGCAAAAAAACTCCATTCAGCATCATAATGGATGAGACAACTGACATCAGTGTCAAAAAACAATGTGCACTCACAGTTATCTATTATGACAAAGTAGACTGTGTTCGCACACAGTTTCTTGATCTATATGAAGTTAATTCTGGAAAGGCTGAAGATCTATGCAGTAAATTACTAACTTGGCTTGAAGACCGGCAAATTCCTCTAAAAAATTTTGTTGGCTTTGCTTCCGACACAACAAATAGCATGGTGGGCGAACACAACTCTGTATTTAGTCACTTGAAACAACAAGTACCGCACATAGCATGCATTAAGTGTAGCTGCCATATGATCCATCTAGTGGCATCTAAAGCGTGCCTTAAGCTGCCAAGATCGGTGGAAGATTTTTTAAGGAGTATAGGAGCTCATTTTAGCCGAAGCACTAAGAGGCAAAATAAATTAAAAGAGTTCCAGGATTTTTTTGGAGTCGAGATCCATAAGATATTAAGCCCGGCAACAACAAGGTGGCTATCATTAGAGGCATGTGTCAATAGAACCTTGGAACAGTATCAGGTACTCGGTGAGTACTTCAAATTAGAAGTATTCGAGGATCCAAGCAAAATAACTGAAGACATACTAACAAGTCTAAATAATACATTTACAAAAATTTATCTCGAATTTATGTCTTACGTGCTAAATCTATTCAATGACTTCAATAGACTATTTCAATCGGATAAACCATTGCTGCATCAATTGAAACCAGAAGTCCACAAATTAATTAAAACAATAGCCGCTAATTATATGGATTTCCATTATTGTAAGACGACTGATGCCTACAAAATAGAGTATGCCAATCCAAGGTTCTATTTGCCACTTGAGAAAATATATATAGGCATGGCAGCACAGGCATCGATTGATGAATTTTCGAGAGAAATACCTCCAACACAAATTGCCGATTTCCGAAAAACATGTTTATCTTTTTATATCGAAGCTTTAGCACAAATAAGAAAACGCTTCAGTTTTGAAGATCCTCTTTTTGATTTATTAGAAAATGTTCTGAACCCAGTCAAAGCGCAAAAATTTGAAGTAAAAGACTTATCGTGCGTAATTAAACGATTTCCAAATATTATTATATCTGATACAGAAAATTTACATAAAGAATGGAAGAAACACGCTTTTCTCGACTTCAGCGAATTAAATATGTCGCCTGACTTGCCGGTCGAAGAATACTGGAATAAAATCCTAAAAATGACTGATGGTACAGGAGAACCCATGTTCCCAAATTTGACGGAAATAATAAAAGTTTTGCTTGTTTTGCCATTTTCTAATGCATGTGTAGAACGAGTTTTCAGTCAACTAAAACTGATAAAATCTGACAACCGAAACAGACTAAATACGGACACAATTGCAGCTTTGATGGCTACTAAAGCGGCTGTAAAAAATGCCATTACATTTGAGCCATCAAAAGCATTAATGCATGCTACAATAAAATGCAACAAGGATAGTGTTAGTGATGGTGAAGGCCGGTACTTATTGCTTTTTTCTTATTTTTTCACAAATAGATTTTTTTGTCCTAGATAAGATTGTAACATTTTTTTTTCACTGATTTTAAGTACTATTAAAGACACCTTTTTATTCATATTGATTAAAAATCACTTTTACAATTGTATCTTGCATGGTTATGTTTACGTCGAATTGTTACTTTGACATTGACAGTTCTATAGTGTGGGCCGCTTATCATGATCCTAACACCATTATCTATGGGCAAATTGGGCAACCAAATCTAGCCAAGCGTCGTCTACAAAGATAGGTTCTTTATTAATAATACTGAAACATCACTCCAGAATTCATAGATTAAAAACAGTGTCGTAGATTAATAACTGCCCACAGATTATATACCGGATACTAATTAACAACAAACTATTTGCACTGCCGGTTACAAAAATATAATTTAGGATTAAACTTAAATTTAGGAAGATCAATTCTTCCTTTCCTTTATTTGTGGCGGATCGACATAGTTTCCACACCATCCTAGTTCCATTTAATAACAAACATCACATACTATACATCGTCTATATAGTCTTTGCCTCATCGGTGGTAAGCCATCTGTAACGGTATACTAATCTGTGACTTGGAGATCTGAGATCTGGGAATTGGGAATCGATCTATTGTAAAAATCTCACGCATCACGCATATTTCGTGATATAAAAATCGTATAAAAGTTACTGAAAGTGGTGTCAGGATCACCGATTTCAGGAGTATTCTACTTAACAAAATTATCCATATCTGTTGGAACACATAATTTAACCTAGTTGCCACCGGCACTTAGGAAGAAAAATAATAAACTAAAATATTTACATATTGAAAGCCCGATAAAAAGGTCAGTAATAGTTGCATTTATCTCTTTAATCTCTTTAATTTCAATTTGTTCCCAATGGTAATGATTTTCACAAATAATTATTGATGATTTGTTTTGAGCGGGTAGGCTTAACCACCCATACCAAATCATGCTGAAATTAGTTGCTCAGTTGCTAATCTCATGTATTTGAGGTAATTGGTGTTTGTATTTAATCATAATAATATAAATAATGTAAATTCTTGTTCTTTTAAAATGTAAATGTACCATAATTTGATGAATGTTCAATAGATCATGTTTGATATTTTTCTTTGTAACCTAGTTGTCAGATTTAATTGTATGAAGAACAATAATGTATATGGGTTCCTTCTGAACCGCATAGACCACCCACAGTGAGTCCATGACTATGATAATGTAGCATTTTATGATATGTAACAGGGCAAAAAGGTACCGGGAGGTTGTTATACCCGGCCCTACACATTTATGTAAGGAAAATATATAAATAAAATATCCTTGAAGAATATCATATAAAAGTTAAGAAGAATAATTGCAATTTATTAAAAGAAGAGTTAAAATCGAGTGTCTGGACCCAGTCTCAAGGAAGGTATTCAGTACTAACCACCGGGGGATGGGAATCTAGCTTAAGAATTCATGTTATAGATTTTAGAATTACCATTTAATTAAATAGTTTATTTCAATACCCTGATCAACCATTGTTGCTAAATATCCTTGCCGAGATTGATCAAACAGCACCAGAACCAACCTGCCCTTGTGATTAATAATTCAAATTTGTTATTTTAAGTACATAATAAAGAGTACACTTATTTCTAATTGAGTATTATTTTTTTTTATTTAATTGTAAAAAAAAAAAACTTAAATATAAATTGTTAATAAACTTAAAACTTAAATTAATAAATCAGTAACTTTGTTATTTTGTATTATTTGTGTTTCCTTTATAAATCTAGTTGGTGAGTAAGAGTATTTTTAAATATTACAAGATTTTTGAAAGTTAATTATTATTTTAAATTTTCAGGTGCTGATGTTGTGTCTTCTTCGTTCATGCATTCTTCAGTCATCATTTTAATTTCATATTATTATTTTTAGTCTCATAATCACAATTGTTGTACCCAATTAATAAAATTGCTTTACACTATAATCCGTTATTACTTAAAATAAATATTTGTCGTGCAGTCAGACATACAGGTAATACTCAAATTTTCAAATTATAGTAATCTTGAAATTTTATCATATTAAGTATTTAAAGATGTGCTAGAATATTACACTCGCTTGCGCGCGCATTTGAGCGACCGTTTTTTTGCGATATTTCGATACTCGTTCAACTTCATAGCAATCTTCAACGATGAATGAATAAATTAAGAAACACCAATACAAGTTACTTCGTATATTTTACTCTATTACTGGTG
>JAYEAL010000488.1:0-53462 GCA_036419045.1 Scirpophaga incertulas | reverse complement strand
GAATCGAACACAACTGATCATTGTCCATGGGCCCAGTTTATCTACTCTGTGGTCATTATAATACCTTCATTGTGTGTAGTTCAGAAATAAACGCGAGACTTACACAGCGACTGGCTCCTTGAATTTGCCGCACTGTTGGATTTGGAACATCAGATCACCCCCGTTCACGTACTCCATCACGAAGTACAATCGATCCTGGGAATAATATATATTTTAATTTATTATTCAAAATTGAGTTCAAACGGAAACAGAGTCGAAATAATAACATACCATAGTAACACACCATACGATTCTATCCCTGATGTTATTCGTTCTAGTAACATACCATACGATTTTATTCCTGATGTTATTCGTTCTAGTAATAATCCATACCATTCTATTGCTGATGTTATTCGTTCTAGTAACACCATACGATTCTATTCCTGATGTTATTCGTTCTAGTAATAATCCATACCATTCTATTGCTGATGTTATTCGTTCTAGTAACACCATACGATTCTATTCCCGATGTTATTCGTTCTAGTAATAATCCCTACCACTCTATTCCTGATGTTATTCGTTCTAGTAACAATCCATACTATTCTATTCCTGATGTTATTCGTTCTAGTAACATACCATGGTCTGGAAGCACGAGTGTAGTTGGACCAAGAACGGCGGCTTGCTGCTCAAAGCCAGCACTCTCTTCTCCACCATGGTGCACTCCACGTCGTCGTCCTGAATGATGATGTCCTTCTTCAAGATCTTGATCGCGTACAGTTCGTCGGTGCCGCGGCGTTCTGCTAACATCACCTAGGATAGGGAAAGGTTAGTTAGATCTTGTATAATATGTAGTTGTTTAAGAAATACTTGAATCAGCGATTAGGGTTTTGATTTCAATTCTGAGTCCAAGGTGGGTGTGATAGTCGGATTCATAGATGACCATTAAAGTCACGTGACTAGATCCCTACAAGCAAAATGAAGCTGCAATGATTATGTACTCTTTTGTTATGAAATTTGATTAAAACTGACAGATGTGCAGTAACATTACTGCTTACTTAAGATTCAATGTGATAATTACTATGATAAAACCGCAACGTAGTTACATAACCAACTTACTGGAAAAAGTCACAAGCCGCCTGTACACTTGTGAAGTAATGGCGTAGTAACTTTGACATGTATTGAATAAGTTTTTGATTTGACCAGGTCGTGGCATGTCAGCCGCCGAGGAGCGAGGAGCAGTGTACCAACCTTGCCGAAGGATCCCTTGCCGAGCACCATGATGAAGTTGAAGTCGGAGGCGCGGATGACGTCCGCGGCGGCCATGTTGTGCGGCACCTCGCGGTCGGGCGGCGGCGGCGCGCGGCGCGCCCCCACGCTGGTGGCGCGCATCTGGTGCTTCAGCTGCGCCAGGTCCGTACCCTCCTCGGGCACCGGCACGTTGTAGAACTCCCCTTCCTCTTGGGTGAGCAGCTTGAACCACCCGTCCGCCGGCGCCTTCATCAGCTCCGAGATCCCGAACGATAACGAACCCATGAAATCGTTGCGCGAGGTGCGGTCCCAGTCCCATACCTGGTGGGTTAGACAAGTTGCGGACTAATAAAATTTAGTTCATGCATCGTATTGTACTGAAAAACATCCCCAATTGAGAATTTATTGTCATCATAGCTCAGCTTATACAGATGGACGAGTTTAGTCGGTAGGTTGAGCCGCCTCGGTTTAGATAGAGGCCGACATAATATTTGCCACTTGGCGCCGGGGAGATATCTTAAGCGGATTTCCCAGCCCTTATCTTTCTCTCGTCTCTCCTCTTTTGAGGGAAAAAATAATAATAATTATTACAGTCAGCCGATCGAGCAGTAGGGGGAGCAGGGGGGTTTGCGGGGGGACCAGTTCCTAGCATAGGTTAAAAATTAACTTCTAAGTTGACATAATCAAAAGATACAACAATACCACCCCCTATTGCGAATTTATTATCATCATAGCTCAGCCAAGAGACACAAGCTTACCTTAACTAAGTTAGAGCGATTTGGGCTAGATCAATCAGTCCCAATGCAGATTCATCATCACAATCAATATACGAGCCTGCTCTATGTTGGTGCGACTAAGCCTTTGTCAACCAAGCTGGCTCAATGCGTCAGGTAATATATTTGACTTTCTGCGCAGGTGTATGCCGGTGACTCACAATGTTTTCCTTCGAAATTCGAAAAACACATCTGATGGATCGACCCCGGGCTTGCAGTATAGATTGGTCGACTTCAAATACATTTTTGCAAGTGTATGTAGCTTCGTCACAAGGTTTACTTTCACTATAGGAGCGTCGAATACGAAATTCGTTAACATATTAAAACCATAGTAGGTTCGACCCCTATCCTCCCGAATAAGAGTCTGCGAGCGACGCTCCATTCTATTAATATGAGCATGGGAGCATAACAACAGTGTGATAATCATGTATGTGTGTTGTAAGGATCAAAAGCTTAATAAGTTAAGGAAACTACAGGGTCATGCCATCAAAGAACATCATCAGGTTTTTGAGCACGACAGATTAGAGCATGGGTCGAGGCCTACCGGTAGGTTAGTATGAAGAACATGGACTAACACAACAGATCACCCGACCCACCATGGGTTGAAGTGTGAAGACTGCTACAAAGAATCCTGCTCCACTCGTGCGATGGCCATGCGTAGACTGCTGAGTGATAAACCTTGTGATCTATGCTAGGTTTATTAAACACCTTCTCTTCCAAACCTGGTATAATGCTTTAGTATAATGCCAGCCTAGAAATTAATTTAGTCCCAAGAACAACATTCAGTTTACTACAGTTACGTACGTATTGTGGGTACGTACCCAATATATTAACCCACTACTATCCTATCCACATTCAACCACAGGGTTATCCAGAGAGGGAAATGAACAATCCCCAGGGAATAAGTAGAAAAAGCGAGCTGAAATTCGCAGTATTCATAAATTAATTTACAAACCCCACTTTCACAAGTAATAGTTCACGCCTGTGGATCTAAATTCACAGACCTTTACAGTTTCTAAAATAGACCCAAGAAAATCCGGAAAAGATCAACACGTGACGGACCCAACGAATTTTCTTGTGTACGTAATCGCGGGGTTTATTTGCTCAGCGGAGGTTCCGAGCGAGCGATTGTTTCAAAGCAGTTCCAAAGTAATCAAACCAAAGGCTTACGGCTCAAGGTCAAAAGTGTAGCTCGACCCTTTTGCGCCAAAGTATGTGTGGTGTCGCCATATTGAATTGAATTATTTCTCAATAATAATAAAAGCTTTTAAAGTCGAATTTGCTGCTTTGATGCAGGAATAACAATTAGATACTTATACAAAAGAAAATACGCAATAGAAATTATGAGTATACGCCGGAAAATGCCAGAAAAACCGAATTAGGCAATAAATGTACGACAGTACACTCATTACTTCAACAAAAATGCTGTGAGCGCGTTGGAGGCGTGAGTGCCACCTGACGCGTGCATTCGATTTAGAGGCTATGTTCAGCAATGAGACTCTTGTTCTCTGCTTTATTTGTTGTGATTAAAAATATTCAGTATTCTATGTTTTTTACGCATATGTTAAAAGCAGTTGACTTTTAGCTATATCCACTAATCTTTATGGCGTGGAAAAGAGAACTGAGTTTTAGCCTTGAAGGAGAACAGTCCTTGTGGATTAGTATGGATCAGGCATTAACTCCGGGGTAACCCATGACCAAATAGAATGAGAAAATATAGGGTCAGGATTTTTTTGGATTTATCATGGCGACTGACGATTTTCTATTCAGTTCGGATGGTGGTGATGAATCCGCCTGGTTAGCTATATCTGTTTCACGTTATTACGTAACAGTTGGTAACATTGTTGTGTTGGGACAAGTGGACTTGAGACAGACCCGTTATATGCTCAATAAAAGTCTGATTCGCCATCTCCATAGATTCATAGACATAGATAACACATAGAATAGTAATGCCAATTCCCACTTCCATAGACCACTTTATTAACTAAAAAACGTTAACAGCTGTAGCAATTTATACTTAAGAAACATACAAATTTAAAGTAAATGTAAAGAAATATCATTAATTCTTCAAAAAATGTAATAAAAACGGGCCAAGTGCGAGACGATCTCGCGCGTGAAGGGGTATCATCATCTAAAACGGTAAAAAAATACCCTTTGGGTACGGAATTCTAAACAGCGAGATTACCCATTATAATCTAATAAGCGCTTTGATTTTTCGACGATCTAACCTATATACAAAGCATCGGCCCATATTCTATGTTGTTAAGATATTTGATAAAATTTCTTCACAAATTTAAGACGATGATGATAATGATACCTTTGTAAAGGTATAGAAATAGTCAGCTATGGTACTATACCTTGGACAAATATTTAACAGACAATACATTATACCATGACGTAAAATTGATTGCTGCGCACAATTACGCCATATCTCAATAGGGTATTTCTAACTTAATCATGTCTAAAACCTTAATTTCATATAATGTTTGCAATGAGTCAGTTCCTCTATAATTGACGAGTCCAGTTTAGGCGCACCAGGTGAGGTGTCATATTGACCAAACTGCCAGCAAAACATGGTCAAATTAAATTTTTGTTCTAACACGACATCTCTAACGCGCGCTTCTATGTTTTTTTTTAATTTAAAATAGGTTTGCGTTTGTCCACAATCTCACCTGATGGTAAGTGACGATGAGGACTAGGATGGAACACGCTTACCTAGCAAATGCCTATTCACTCGTGATTTGAAGACCGTAAGATTATATTGTTCCGGGAACACAGACGTCGGCAAAGAGTTCCACATCTTAGCTGTTCGTATTAAAAACGAAGACTGGAACCGTTTTGTACGTGTAAGAGGATAGTCCACCACGTAAGGATGGTAGTTAAGCCTACGTCTGGTTGACTGGTGGTGGAAAGGAGCGGGTGGAATTAATTCATGTAATTCCAACGCGCACTCTCCGAAATGCAACCTATAGAAAACCGAAAGGCAAGCAACTCTTCGACGCTGTTCTAGACTCTGAAGACGTGAGTTTATAAGTATTTCGTCGTCGATAAGTTTTCTAGCTCGCCTTTCTACTGAGTCCAAGGCAGCCAACTGATAGCGGGCAGAACCGTCCCAAAGATGGCAGCAGTACTCCATGTAGGATCGAACTTGAGCTTGATATAGGTTGAGCATCTGTTCTGCAGTGAAGTAGCGCCTAACTTTGGATAAAATGCAAACTGTTGTGTAAAATGCAAAATGTCTGGTAAGACAACGATACCAGAAATACAATGAGAAGATCATATGTAGGGAAACTGTCACACCTCTATGAGTAAGCGGCGATCCTTGTCCTCGCCCTTGAGATCGAAGTTCAAGGTCTCGTTCCACACGGGGTTCAACGTGCTGCGAATGGTCTTGGTTTTTTTCTTCACATTGTCCGCGTCAGGAATCAGCTTCATCTTCACGTAGGGGTCGGAGAGGCCGTTCGGGTCCATCGGGATCAGGTTACGGCCTTGCTTCACTGGAAACAATATAACTCATTAGAATAACAGTATATGTAAAAGTTTAAGAAATACTGTCGTTCAAAGTAATTATAATACCGGTACAAATAATACCAAGGTCGGGTACCTTTTTTTTCGAACTCTTTTTGGTTTTCTGCAGACTCTTTGGTCAGCACTCTTTATTGTTTGTGTTTTTACATTTCCTTATATACTCATATTATTTAGTCTACTCTTGGGTACCTTTGTCTTACCTATTTCTGTGAGGGCTTTTGTGAGGGTTGCTGATTATAAACCAGACATGAGCTACACGTTGAAAATCGCACAGGAGCCACGCGTACCGTAACCACTTATCATCAGGTTGCTTGTTTGACAATATCACACACTATATTGTATCTATATGAGACTTTTGGAGTTCAGCTGGATGTGTCGCTCGGCGTTGTCTCAATACAGGACTGATCATGATAACTCTGCTCGTGCTGCGCACAGGAAGAGGCAGAAGGCTAGGGTAGTGATAACCTACTTCCATAGCATAATGCTCCCATGTCCCTTAGTGTGGTGGTATTAGCTCTGAAAGCTTCTCAAGAGTGGGCCAGTAGCAACTTTCTACATTCAACCTTCTATGCATAGTTAGTTCAAATGTGAGATCGGCTGCACAGGCTCAGCAAAATATCCTCACATGATGTGCACTGGAACAGGCACAAGGTTCGGGTAACAACCATTTACCTTCGACGCTAAGTTTGTTCCCATGGCAGGAGACGTTCAGCTGGATACGCCCGCGCCGCTCGGTATGATCGCAGCCGCACAGGTTGGGTACGGACTCCTCGCACCGCTTGTGTACGTTCATGTCGCATGCTGCACGGAAAAAGGTAAGTTACATCAATTTCCACCTACAAATAAGTGAAATCAATGTTGTTTTCGATAGCAACAAAAGAAGTGTCAAAGTTGTAAGAAGCTAGTGTTTCCATATTCACATAACTTGATTGCTGATATCACTGTAATAAAATATATATAATCACAACATATATATTTCTAAAGCTGTTAATATGAAATATTGTTATTAAGGAAAAAATTACATTATCGAACGCTTGAAAAGTTAGAATAATATCTACAAAATAATTATTAAACATCAAAACCTCGCAGGTTTAACTTCTTAATACTCGTAAAAGGTAGTATCAAACAAAAGTACTTACCCCGTCTATAAGTACTAAGTTACAGCCAGTGAACGAAGTAAAAGCATAAAAATGTTTAAAGAGTGCAGCAACAAAGTTAGTCTAACAGTTTCGTATATAAACAAATTACAATGGAAAACTTCATTCAAGTACCGAATTTGAAGCTAGTGCTTTGCAATTAGCTATCCTAAGTATTTACTGAAGACAAAGAGTCCAATCTAAATATAATTAAAAGGAGGTTTAGCAAATGTAATATTTCGATTTAAATTTTAGTACCAAAACAAAATAAAACTTAATCAACATACAACTTTACGGGACACACTATATTTATGAAAACTGATTGCAATTAATTGCAAAGCACTCGCATAAGGCAATCCAGATAGCACAAGGAAATTGTGACTCCAAACATACATTATTTACTACTTCTATTATCTTGCTAACTAAAAGTGCAAGTAAAAACGTACATATTAAATTCTAAACTCTATATGAATAATAGTTATTAACTATATACATTTGCAAAGGAAAAATAATTTGCAAGTCTAATGGCCGTTTTCACCAACTTTGTCTTAGCTTAGGCGACTCTTAAGAGAGATGCTGTCTCACTCTTTTCAGTTAATACAAAAAGTGACAGCATGTCACTTAGGAGTCGCCTAAGCTAAGACAAGGTTGGTGAAAACGGCCATAAGTCTCATTTCAGTACACGTGCAAATGAAATTTTAACACAGTACCTATATATAGTATATACACTATCTATATTGTGTTCAACATGAATCGATCATGTCATGACATACGACAAGTGTCATGAAAAATGCAGTTGCAGCATGATTAATGATTATCAATATCGATCCAACGTTAATTTTCTTGACTAAGACCATTATGAAGCTGGGAGAATCAATTAAATCATAAGAAATATTATACTGCACAATTAAGCGTCAAATTTAACCGAAGTCTTTTAATAAGTCGGTTAAAATTAAATGGATACCTTTAGTATGATTACACTGAAACCGTTTCAGAAGATAATCCAATCAAAACAACTTTCGCAAGTTATGCTTCGGGGTCTGTCAGAGTTGTTAGTCAGTCGATACAGCTTCTAATATTATTTGATACGTTTAACTAGTAGGTAAATTAGTGAGTTACAAAGTGACGTGAAACTAATTACAAACTATAAAACTATCATAAAACGTGCAAATTAGTATAGAAACATGCATGTAGAGCGAAGAAATCGAGACTTAAATTAGTAGCGACAAAGTTTAAGATCTGCTTTGATTATTCAAAGAGATTTAAAACTTAGACTAAGCGAATAAGCAAATGTTAATTGTATGTCTTCGTCGGCTCTCGGAAAATATTTAATAATAAATGAGCTCTTTTGAAATTATTGTCATCAATTAAAGAATTGAGTGTAAAGTGATTTTATTTGTGCAGGAGGATAATCGTGGGAGTACAGATATTAACAATTCACAACACGTGGATAGTGTGCAGTCGGCATTCGATAATTATTTTGTCTATTTGCTTAATTGCGCTGTCATTCATACACCATATCCATTTTTTATACTACCTTTACCACATGTGAAAGAAACACATTCAGTGTAATTCAGGCACGTTCAGTCCACTTGTTCTAAAGGGTTGCCCCGGGAACTACTTTCCTCGGTTTTATTTTCGACAGAATTTCTATATATGATCCATCAATACCTCCACATTTGAATCCCTGGTGGGCGAGACCGTGCAGCAAGGTGCCACAATGATCGCAAAACGTTGGGGCAAGGAACGTCCAACTGTTCCATTTGTGTGGTGCGTAGGCGGCCTTATCAACAATAAAACACTGTTAATTGCAATCAGTGGCGTACACCCGCGGGCTTTGTCGGCGTTCAAACAATATCCGAATTCCGAAGAAGGGAATAAAATGAGTATGGTCCGAAACATAAACGAAAAGTGCTTAAATCTACAAGATACAAATACAGAAAGCATTAGCATAAAAGAACCACCACCAATAAATCTGTAAAGAGAGCTAAAAGAGCACAAAAAGCATATTAGAAATCAAAGCTTAATAGAAAAGCGTTTAAGTGGGTCCGTGGAGAGTCGTCTTGCGTTTCCTTGGTGTACCTTGACACTTGAGTCCCTGATGGATGAGGCCGTACAGCAGCGAGCCGCAGTGGTCGCAGAATGTCGGAGACGAGTATGTGTGAACGCGGAAGTTGTGCCGTGTTCGTGTATCCTGTTGGTGATTTTATTGTTCACATAACATACAAAGATTGTAAAAATCACTAACGGTCAATCTCTCCGGACGTACCTCCGACGGTGATTCATTACACCGCCAGATAAATATTTGTACGAAAATACTTAGGCTCACGGCCTCTGTGGGACGAAGGATCAAATTAAAGTTTTGTTTGTCCCAAATGTTTATTTTGCAGGAGTGTTTTATTGGATCCAATAAATTTCACCTGAACATGACGTCTCTTTGGCCGCAAGAGGCGCGCTTGTTTATACGAACTCCTGAAATTGCGACATCATGTGCCATTTGGGCTCGTTGAAAGGTCACTCTTTGTTCTGCCATCGCCCCTTCCCACGTATTTCAAATATTTCATTTGATTCGTGAGTTGTTAGGCTTACATTCATTGGTGAAACTCGTGCGTGATCAGTAAGTTTCCAGAAGAACTTTGAAACGTTCGATCTATTAGTAGCTATTATTATGAACCTATTAAATTAAAATTATCTATTGAGCTATTAGTAAATGAGTGATAAAACAAAACGTACTTCTTTCTATTATATAAAACTTATTTCCATATTAAAATAATTCTTACGAGAAATATCAGTAACACGCAATAAAATAGAGATTTATTTGTGTTCTGTGACAATATATGACATAAATAGTATTAATATACCGCCTCTAAATTACTAAGTTAACACGACAACATTGGATAATGTTAAAATTAACTAACAGTAATGAATCACAATTTGGTAACGGTTTCCATTAGCACCAATGATTACATCTAATCATTTGGGGCTCCATTTTATGCCACCAGAGCTATTAAAGTCATCATCAAGTGAAATTTCAAACGTCAAATTGTTAGCCAGAATTGGTGGATATTCGCGTTTCATCGAGTCATGTTCCATTATCATGTTGTTACGACGCTATGCCCGGGGCGGTGGCTGGGGAATTGAATATTAAAATTACAAGGGTAAGTATATAAGCGAAATTATTTTCTTTGTGAATGAAGATAATTACGTGCACAAAATTCTAGTGTTATATTTAAGACTAGCTTTCTGCCCGCGGCTTCGCCTGCGTGAATTTCGGGATTGGGTCTATAGAGGGTTAAGGGTCATAGCTTTTGCCCACGGCTACATATGCGCGGAAGTCGGTTTATGGCGCGAAGGTTTTATCGCGCTTCCCGTGGGACTATCCGTTTATCCGAGATAAAAAATAACGCAAAACCTTGCTCAAGAATCACTTTATCTATTAATGAAAACCGCATGAAAATCTGTGCAGTAGTTTCTGAGCGAAGCCTTTATTGCGCATCCTGTGGGATCTGTAGATTTTTCCGGGATAAAAAGTAGCCTATGTTACTCGGGGATAATGTAGCTTTCCAAAGGTAAAAGAATTTTTGAAATCGGTCCAGTAGTTTCGGAGCCTATTCATTACAAACAAACAAACAAACAAATCTTTCCTCTTTATAATATTATATATAGTATAGATATATATATTTAAGATATATATACTGTAATTAAGATCGCAAAATTCTAGTGTATATTTAAGACAAAATACTGTAATTATACATTCTATCACAAATTGCTCACTATAGTTCCTTAAATATGAATTTGTGCTTGTATAATTACAGTATATATATCTTTTGCGATCTTATGATATATATATATATATATATATATATATATATATATATATATATATATATATATATATATATATATATATATATATATATATTAAATATATAGGTATATAAATTTATGTATATTATAAATAGTTACATAGCAGAATTTGTTAGACTTTTTTCTAGAAAATTAAAGTATGGAAGGTTATTGTAAGTCAATAAAATTATCGAAGTAAGATAAAACAATAATGGCACAGTTGATGACCTTGGTGGTCTAGTGAATAGAACACCGGTTTGAAGGTCTCCGTCTTTCAAGTACCGGGTTCGATTCCCGGTAGGGGCAGATGTTTGTGTGATGAATGCGAGCATTTGTACCTTAGTCATGGTTGTTAATATTTCTATCAAAAATATTTATATATGTATCTCTATGTGTTATATACAAGTCTTAAAGTGCTTACTTTGTGCTAGGCCAATTAGTGTAAATGTAAGAAATATTTATATTTATTTATTATATAAAACTGTGGAAACAAATCAATATTAATAATTATTGTTACTCCCTAGAGTAACAAAATGAAGACTATTCTCCGTGACACATTAACAAGTTTACCAATCTTTTCATAAATGGCGTTACGTTTTTACTTAAATTCAAGCCACAATTCATAAATTAAATATACCGTTTATAAATTTCCATATATTATGCAATTTATATATTTTGCATTATTTAAAAATTATACTCATTGACGCTGCGGATAACAAAGATTTTGCTTTACGAACAAAATGTATGTTTTAAAACGTTACTTACGACAAAAATCATCTGTATTTTGTTACGCCAATGATGTTTTCTAATTAGCAGCCAGAAAATCGCTCATTACAATGAAAATAAAGAACAATAGCCATCTGGAAAAATCAAATCCACACATGGATAAAATCGACACCAAGCTTCATTGAAAAATCATTCTCATTTAAAATGGACCAGTGACTGACAGTAATGAGAATCACCGTCGGCAAGGCGAGGTCAATTATATATAAGCATCGACCGGAAATAGAAACATCGAGGAACGCAGATTTCAATCGTTTTTCTACGAAGCTTGCTCCAAATTGACGTGAAGGAACCAGTTATCAAATATAACAAAGGGCTGGTATGACAGGGCTTATATTTAAAAATCAAACTTAATCTCAAATAGCTGCTTGAGTACCTGTAGTTAGAAAGATTTTTTTATAGGATAGGGCAGCAAACGAGCAAACGGATCACCTGATGAAAAGCGATAACCGCAACACCAGAAGAGTCACAGATGCGTTGCCGGTCTTTTAAATGAGAATATGCTCTTTTTTGAAGGTTTCGATATCGCATCGGTTCGGAAATACTGCAGGCGACAATTCATTCCACAGTTTAGTAGTGCGTGGCAGAAAATTCCTGGAAAAACGCACTGTGGTGGATTGCCAAGCGTCTAGACTCTAGATGATGAGGATGAATGTTGTGTCGCGTAGAACGGTGACGGAAACTAGTAGCAGGAATTAATCCGAACAATTCCTCGGAACACTCCCCGTAATATAAGCGATAGAGGATAAATAGCGAAGCTACATCTCCACGCAGCGCCAACGAGTCTAGCCGATATGAAATATCTGGGCAGTCGACGATTCGAATCGCTCTTAGTTGGATGCGGTCCAGAAGGTGAAGTTGGTACGGGGGAGCCCCTGCCCAAAGATGAGAACAGTATTCCATATGTGGCCGAACTTCCGGTGTGGAATAGGGAATTAATCTCTTTTTTGAAAAGAATCTTAATTTGATCCTTGCGTGTCAGTAAGCCATATACTAAAAATATAAAAATTTGCCACACTCGTTAAGTACTATAAAAATTGCATTAAAATTTAATATTTTCAAATTTCGCGCGTAATTAGACGAAGGCGCCGCACGAGCGATGACGTCAATACGGCATGTAATAATAAACAAAGCTCTATGTTTGATGCTATGTATTATTATATTCATAATTTAAAAATGAGTTATTATCTTCTTTTATATATAAACAACTAATAAAGGAATAATAATAAAAGAGTAATACTGACATCGATGTTTTAATACTCCGTAACTCGGCAGAACAAAAGTCGGGAATTGTAGCAAAGAATTTTCCGACCATTAATGCATTTATTTTTGGTAAATTCGTACTATCTCCTTTTACAAAACTGCTTTCCATAGTGTGATTCACGTGCGATTTCAATTTAACTTACGTATTTATAACGTTCTCTTACATTAAAAAAGCAACCTACAAACTTCTTTTTTTATTGCTTTGCAGCTTTATACGTACTATGATTCATAATGACATTGACACGCATAAGTTTACAGTACCTTATGACGTCACGACATGGCGGCCTATGTTTCGCTCTTGTTTTACGTATAGATTAAAAAAGTGAATACTTTGAAACTAATTTTTATATTATTTTTTTATTTTATGTACTTAAACATGATGGTCCCGACTATTTAATGCATAAGCTATCACAGTTATATGCTTTTAGTTCTTTTCTAATATAGAGGGAAGTACCCTATTGAATGGATGGTGCTATTGGGCTCACATAGCGCCATTGTCACCCTAAGCTTGTGAGCCTCCGACTATCTCCTCTTTACAGCAAATCAAACTCTTGAAAATGCAATTAATATATTATTAAAACATTCATTACAATTTTTTTATTTTCTGAAAAATAGCTCTCTGTCAATGACAATCCTTGTCATGTCATGTACACCGTTCAAAGTCTTCTTTTAAAAACCATAAAGTACAAAATTCAATCTATAAAGGTTACATCATCCTTTTCTTAGTGTACTCGAGTAGAGATTTGGGTTTGATGCGGCTTTAAAACCGAATCCACGATACGTCATTGTCGATATCGTCACATTAGTTACAGATTGTTAAGGCGTCAAAACAAACGATAGAAATACGTTTAAAGTTTCTTCCTCTAAATATAAATTATTTTTCGTCTAGCCTCCACGCCATGTTAATTAAAATAGTGCGTACATAATAAATTCGATAAAAAGTATTTGGAAACTTAACAAATTTATGATAGTTTACAGTAGTTTTAAAAAAATGATATTAATGATAAATCGAATAAATTAATTTATGCGAGTGTGTGAAATTTGTGTTCGATATTTGTGTCTTTGGCAAGTCCAAAGTATTCAGTTAAAACCGCTCTCGAGGAGTCGAATCGCGAAGGCGAGTGACAAGTGCGTTGTATATACATGCGCGTGCGCTATTGGCATTTGCCACAAACCTCGGCGCTCACTTGAATTTCAGTACTAGTTTCAAATTAATCTTCACAAAAATAGAAGAAACATAGACTTGGAAAATTGTGATGCTAGATTATTCTTATTTCGTATGCTTTGTACGTTATTTTTACGCACAGACTATACTGACACTGAACTAAATAGATCACACACGGTGGACTGACGCCCTGAAAGGTTATTCTAGAAACCGCTCTGAGGAATCAAAATCTATATTCCCGAATTAAAATATATTTTGATCTACTGTATACCTGGTTATTTGTCGTTTTAAATATGTGAAATCGATTGCAATGATTCGACAATATTACAATATGAATGTCAATAGACGGGCATGGGTTTTGAGAAAATTGGTTAACGGAACGATTATTTTGGAGCAGATTGTTGGGGGAGTCATATATCCTTTCGAGGGATATGATGAGAGGTGACCACTTACGTCGGAATCCGCGCCTTTGTCCGCGCCAGGACAGGTGAAGGTGACATATTCGTGGCATCGCTTGTGGACCACGAAGCTGCAAACTGCAACAGAAAGAATACGATTGATTTTTTCATTAAATCAACCGACACGGAGAAAATTAAATCACACAAAAAAAATCACAGTACAATTAAATATCATAAATACAGACAAAATAACAAGTTATTTATAGCCGGTTATAATAATTCAATTTTATTGACACAAATTTATTTGTGTTCAGATAATTAAATACCTTTACCCAGAAATGTAATAAAAATTATTTGAAAAATTAAATTTATCAATATACCCATTTTTATGATTATTCTTTTTCCTCTTTCTTTGTTATACTGAATTTCTTTTGCGTTTTGCCTTTTTTTTTGACATTTAATAAAATAATGTCATGTAAGTCAATGCATGTTTAACTATAGATTTTGGTCGACACACTATAGAACTGGTTTCAAGGAATCATCACAGCTCATATTGATTATTTAAATGAAGCCAATGCTTGGTGTTGATTTGAAGACATTACATTCTAAGTGTAAATATTTGTTTTCCCGTATAAATTGTAAACACATATGTACGTTGTATGGCAACGACATAATTTATTGTTATTACTTTCGATAAAGCTGATAAGTTTCTTGCGCCCATTCTTCTTATCAGCTAAAAAATACGTCATGAATGAGTGGTAGGAAAAAATATTTAGACGATTCAAAAGAGCTTTCTATAAAGTCATATTTGGATAAAGTTCTTTTTCATTTTGATTTCATATTTGTCTCCACCGAAGGGCTAAGCCCATAACTATGTAGGGATGGTCATGTCTTAATAGTGTTTAGAACTTAGGTCAACCACGTTGGCCCAGTGCCTATAGGACACCATTGAATTTCTTTGCAGGCTTATGCAGTTTCGTGTTTTTCGTTCACTGAACGCCTTTAACTACTATATAAAATTACGATATAAGAATTACAGTACCTACTAATGTAGCGTTGTTTTCTTTTCAAGGTACTATTTGTGTTTATGTGCATGTTTATAATTGCACCCACATGGTGAAAATCCTACCACCCACATGGTAAACATGGGGTGAGTTTTTTTTAATAAATTAACAATTTAGTAACGGTCATTGGTCACGAAATAAGACTGAATTCCGAAAAAAATGCCCTGCTTATTATTTAACATTTAAACTTTAAGTAAATATGCATCCGTATATTATTAGATACTTAGTTATATTTGACATATGACAGAACAAAACAAAACACGGAATAACTAAGTTTAATTAAGGGTAATAAAATTTAGTATTTAATAATGACATTAGCTCTCTAACTAATGGTCTTATGGATAGTAATTTAATATTGAGCAATCAAAAAATATCATTTGAAAATAGGTCGGATTGTGTCAATTATTACATAATCTTTTTACTTAATCTTGAACATTTTGAAACTATGAAATTATAAGATACCGTCTTATTAATACACATACCTTAACTTAGCAATCAACAGATTTAGAAATAAATAAATCACTACTGTTATTATAAAACGCGATAGTTTGTAAGTATGGATGAATGTTTGTTACTGTTTCATGTAAAAACTACGAATGTATTTTAATGTATGTATTTTACAATAAAGTAACTTATACATAAGAAAAACATATAGGCTACAATTTATAAAGATAACGTGTGCATTTTTCAAAATATGATCATAAGTGCCTTGCGCAGACGAAGTCGCGGGCATCAGCTAGTTTTATATATTTAAAGCTTACATGTCTACAAGTAATAATCACAAAAAAATTAAGTTATCACTCGCAATTAGTACTATCTACTATAGTATAAAAAAGAAGTCGGGTTTTCCTTCCTGACGCTATAACTTCAGAACGAACGAACCAATTTCCACGGTTTTGCATTCGTTGGAAAGGTCTCGGGCTCCGTGAGGTTATTATAGCAAAGAAAATTCAGGAAAAATTTCCTTACCTATAAAATAAGTAAGAACAAAAAACTGCCACTTTACAAATCTTTTTGACAGGACGAAGTCTGTCGGGTCCGCTAGTGTAATATAAATTATTTCAATCAACTGTTCATCTCCGTATTTTGAGATTAACAGCTTTCCAATACATTAGAAGTTTGTTTTGTCAGGATAAGTTCCTTAATATCTATGTAAATCCCTGAACACTACGCAAAGCGGTTTTAAGCCTTCCGAGAAATTGCTTCGGAATTAATTCAAATACAATTGGAACTTTAATTATTCAATTAATCGAACGAGGTGCTCTCGTTTCTCCTGGAATAAGGACCTCATCGTTTAATGCTATTGTTAATTGTTCCACGGCGAATCTAGATAAAGTTAATTATAATTAAACGAAAAGGTGCGAAAGCGAACAAATTAGAATGCTCGTACAATGAGCTGATCAGATATCTCGCCAGGAGGGACACCTCAGGTTTTATTTTTGTAGGTTTGTTAATTTAAATTTAAAATATACAAGCCTGCCAAATATATAGCAATTTTTATGTTTATAAAAATGTAAATAAGAAATACGATGCTCACCTTGGCACTGGAAACCCTGCTTGCCGAAGCCCCTGTAACAAAACAAAGTGGCGTCAGATTTCTCTTACAATATTCTGGTTGGATTATAAGATTATTAAAATGTTTGGAATATTGAAATTTAAGCATAGCGCGAGGATTGTATATAGATGTTAACTGGTCGAGATAAAATAAAAACTTTAGGCAACAAGCTTATTTGAAATAGAACGTGTATTCTGTCTTACATCACAGACAAGAAGGCACCACAGTGTCTAGCTTGACATAAAACAATGTTACCAACATAACATTGTCACAATAATGTTGGTATTACCATCACTGATATCAATTTGTGTATATGATATCAGAATAAATGTTTCGGCAAAGACAAAATGCAAGAGAGGATCATAAGAAAATAAATCATAATATATTAAGAATAGCGACTGATTCTCTTTAGACTCTATCTATATTTTCTCTTTAAAATTTAGGTTACCTAAATTATAATTCAGGAGAGTAAAAAGGCTATAATTTTATATAATATATTTTTTTAATATGACAATGAAACAGTGTCCACCTATGAGTGTTTTAGTCGCCTGTGGTTCCTGCGAGATGCTGAACAAATCTGATCTCCACATAAACCACTGGGTACGTTACCAACGACATTAAATGACATAAGATGAAAATTCACAGTACCCACTAATGCCAGGACTCACCGCCTGCCTTACCCTGTACACCGGAACAGATCAATGTGACCACTGCAGAAATAGGTAATGAAAGGAGAGGCTGCTATACTTCGCCTATATAACCATTAAAAGTGCTTATTTAGAATCAATTATAGGAGTAAAAACTACGCTTTGGCGTGCGATGTCAGAGAACCTCCTCGTGGTGCACCCTGGTCAACGTCTTTTCACGGCTAATAGTCTAACAGAGGGCCCCCCGAGTGGGGGGTGTGGAACGGCCGGGTCCAACCTGGCGGGCCGCTTCTAGCGGCCAGTGGCGGACGGGCGTGCCCTCCTTCTTCTTTAAGTGGTTGTCGTCCAGGGGACTCAATTTGGGTCGGTGGATGGCCAGAGGTATCCGGCGACCACCCTCGTGGTGGCTTGAAGCGAGTGCTGGTTGCCATATGCCGACGGGGTCATGGTGGTGTCCGCAAGGGTTCCTATGGCCTCGCCAGGGCGCGATGCAGCTCAAGTTCGGGATGACGCGCTCGCGCCCAGGCGTAGTGTGGGAGATCGCTGAGGTTTTTAGTGGGTAGGCCTTCCCCTGCCGGTGAGCCCCACATAACCACCGATTCACGGGGTATGCAATTCAATGTCTTTTCCTCGCAGAACAAAAAAAAGGAGTAAATACTACGCTAACTACGATTTTAAAATCATCAAACTAGTTATCAATTAATTCAACTGTGAATGTGAATTAATTTTATAGGAATAATTATAGTAAATATTTGACCTAAGTCAGGCACCTAATCACAACCGGCCGAGATTTCGATTTGGTAATGCTTCTATTAAAATTTAGTTCGGACAAAAATCGGAATCGTATTATTTGTTTTATCCGAATACCCTTACCTAAGTTCAAATATTATACGATCCACAGAAAATTTAAAAGGTTCGTTCTGTGCAAATATTGTCTGCGAAAAGTATAAATTAATTAACTTTTACTCGAACGCCATTTTGACAGCGCTTTCGTTTCAATTTCGGTATAAACCGCTGTCAAAAACTTTTTGATACGACAAAAGGCAACGATCCAGAGTATTAAATTTTCACGAACGTTCAATTCGTTGCCCATGTTACTAACAATCTTATGGAACGCTATATTAATAAATGGAAAATGCTACATTAAATATGATACGACATTAAATATTAATGATTCGATAGCGTTTTTGTTGCGAAATGATTTGGTTGATACTTGTTAGTGCGATGCAGTGTTAGACTTCGAACTCTAGACAGCTTATTAAAATGTGCTAACAAATAACCGGTCAAAAGTGCGTCATTCGCAGCTCACTTTGTATGACGTAAATCCCATCAAATGACACTTAAACTGTATTATTCAAGTATGAGCAGTGTGTATACTTATCACGACAAGCCAGGGTCATTAGGACCAACGGCTAAGACTGAGTTTAATCTGTAGGTCTTTCGGGTCGAGCCGCCTCGATTCGTCAGGAATCCGACATACTTAATCACCGTGGCACTTGGTTGCAGTGAGATCCATGAGGATTCTCAATCTCTCCTCTCTAAAGGGGAAAACATCGTTTGAATAGCTAACTTCACTGCTTTGCATTTATGTATACATATAAACATAAGAACCAACATTTTAAAAGATAAATATCGGATTAATGACAATGAAGTATAAAATGCGAAATTGTGTGATACGAGAAATATGCGGCGTGAACGAAGATGTAGAGATAAAAATCGAGGAATCCTTGGATGGTTTGGAAACGTAGAAAGGATGGAAGAAAGAAATTGATATGGCAAATATGAATAGACAAGTTGATAAGGGGCGGCCTAGTCGAACATACTTGTACTCCTGGATATCCTGTAAGAAGGCCAGGTCAAGTGTGTAAATGACGAGTGTGCATGAAAGTATTTAAAAATTAAAGAATGTTTGGATCATAGCAAATGGGAATCTCTGCCTACCCGCACGGAAAAGAGGGTGAAACACTAACCATAGATAATTTTGATCATGGCTATTATTGCCCTAGCATTCGGATTGGTCAATGGATTCTATCGTTGCAGTAACGAGCCGGACTGTCCCACCGGTAGAACCAATTACAGCACACCGACATTGTCGTACACGAGAACACTAGATATGACTTAAAAAGGAGCAAATATAATGTATTTTTTAGGCTCGTATTTAACTGATCACGGTATGGTGATCAGTTATATACGATATCCTAACCTATTCTATAAAAATACTAACATATATATATTAAAACAAGAAGATATTTTGACCGATCGACTAAGCCTAAGCCTTGGTCACAATGAGCTTAGACTTATAGTGAGAGCGACCGCACCACAGAAGAGGGCGCGTTGCAGAACGGTGCGGTGCGGTTCTTTTGTGTGCATACACGTCCCCACCGAGGGACTTGTGGCTACCTTAATTATATTAGGGCGACTAATCTAGCTAGGGTAGGTCATAGTCAACGCTGTCACACTGGCCCATTGCATCTATTTTCGCAGATGTATGCAGGTTGTCTCACGATGTTTTCCTTCACATGGAAGCAAGAAAGGGGATATGGAAGAAAATTAAACGTACTGTATATATATATTTATTAATATAATAACCTTTAGTAATAATTTATAGTTTTAAAGAACTAGTGCAATGTGTTATTTATTTTGTAAATTAGGATTTGTTTTAAAATTAAAACCATGTGTTAGCACAGTGTGACATGCCTCTGTTACCAGGTTTCAGGTTCATGTGTCGTCACTGGCAACACATATGAAGCTGCTTAGTAATAAAACTATCAAAAGAAAATATAAACAACAATTATACATGAAGTGCACTACACTTACGAAAACGTCGAGTTTAGTTTTTATCTGCGAGCCACATCTAGCAGATCTGATTTCGATGTGAATCAAATCTCGTCGCTACGGATTGGATCGGCTCTCAATCGAATGGCATTACCTACTTCAATTAGCACTCTAGCGCCGTCTGAGATAGGTATTGCTGTACATAGTTGACGAGATATTACCGCTCTGGACTACTATTTCTACTAATATTGAAAGTAACTCTGTCTGTTTGTCACTTTTCAACTCGAAACTGCTAACCTTTGATTAAATTTGGTGTGGAGATAGTTTCGAGATTTTGGAAAGGACATGGAGTTAATTTTTTATCTCCTAATGAAAAATGAGATATTACATAGACAATCTCGAGGAGTAGAAACAAACCTCTTTGTAATTGCCTACCTACCTATATAATTATGTATATAGATAGAGGTGAGAAGTGGAATTGGAGATGATATAAACACGTTTGGAGAGGTTAAGCAGCAGCCAACAAATTGGACTTCATTTGCAGGTTTATTAATAGGCCATCAGTAGATTTCAAGGCTTTCCTCAAATAATGCAGCAAATAATGGAAATTAAAACCAAGTAGTACCTATTCAATAAACAGCTTTCTATTTGCTAGTTAGTTCGAAATTAAATAAAACCTTTCACAAGATACTTTTTTTTCTATCTTGTACGGCTTGTGCATTAGCTAATGCCAAGGATTAAACGTAGGCACCGGTAAACAGAAAGATGAAAACTATTCAGGATGGGAAAAACATACTATCATAGGATCAGGACAGCAGGAAAGTGGATAAGTTATTTCCGTGGTTGTCATTTTTATATTACAGATATGAGTTTATTCATATATTTAATTAATAATCTTAAATTTAAGTTTTTTACAATATAGATATATAAAATTAATATAAATACTATAAAAAACTTAAACTTAGTATGCCGCCGGTAGCGAGGCAAGGCCAAACAAACCGGTGGTTAGGGCTGCACACAGGGAAATCTCGGACAATACGTGCCGTGTCGAGAATCACTGCTTTTTGTATCCGACCCTTGATCCATCCGTCAAGCGAGAGCCTCTTAAGATGTTGATCGAGACTCTTTGCTATCAAGCCATTCGCAGACACAACTATCGGAACAATGATTGTCGAATCAACATCCCACATGGCGGTTACCTCGTATGCCAAGTCAAGGTACTTACTGGCTTTGTCCTTCTCGGCTTTTACGAGGTTCTCGTCATGAGGGATGGTAATATCGACGAGCATTGCACGGCGTTGGGAGCGGTCGACCACCACGATATCAGGTTTATTGCACGCAATAGTCCTGTCCGTGATAATAGAGCGATCCCAATAGAGCAACGCACGGCCATTTTCAAGAACTGGAGCTGGTGCGTACTTATAGTTTATTTATTACTAGCTTTCTGCCCGCGGCTTCGCCCGCGTGGATTTCGGGATTGGGTGTATAGAGGGTTAAGGGTCATAGCTTTTGCCCACGGCTACATATACGCGGAAGTCGGTTTATGGTGCGAAGATTTTATCGCGCTTCCGTGGGACTATCCGTTTTTCCGAGATAAAAAATGCCGCAAAACTCCTCAAGAATCACTCTATCTATTGATGAAAACCGCATAAAAATCTGTGCAGTAGTTTTTGAGCGAAGCCTTTATTGCGCATCCGTGGGATCTGTCGATTTTTCCGGGATAAAAAGTAGCCTATGTTACTCGGGGAGAATGTAGCTTTCCAAAGGTGAAAGAATTTTTGAAATCGGTCCAGTAGTTTAAGCGTGAAGAGGTAACAAACAAACAAACAAACAAACAAATAAACAAACAAACAAACAAACACACTTTCGCATTTATAATATTAGTTGGGATTACATTCTTTGGCTGCAAGAATACGACATACATATAGAATTTCATATTTTTTTGATGGCTGCGTCTCGCATGTATTTGCTAGGTCAAAAGAAAGTGATACTCAAATTACAACATGTTTCAGAAAAAAAATTGCTACTCTGAAATTATAGAAAAGTGTTTATATAACAGTATTTGTTAGTAATTATATATAAAATCATTTATTTTTATGAATACATAGTTCAGTTTATGACATTTATAATTAGCTTATGAGTTTTATAATAAGTTTATTCTACACATTGTACAATAATAAAACTCCCTATAATACCAAATTTTATTATACGATTATTGGTTCAACAACCAGTTTTATTTGACAGGTGAAATGTATTGCGGTCTGTACACGTACGAACTCTGATCACGTACGAACTGTGCACGTAGCAAAAGCTCAACAATGTTTATATTTAGACTCGTTAATAACGTGTTAACTTGGAAATTAAGAGCCAAGGTTTTATTTTATTCTGTGCTCCAATAATAATGACGATGTTAATACAAGAAGTGCTGAGAATTTAGACATCTACGAATTTAGTCACAACGAACTAAATGATCAGTAGAGTTTTTGGCTTTAATGTTGACAACAATAAGGCATTTCACCTTTATGGCGGAGGGTAAAACATTTATCGGAAATTACCTAATTTCAGGAATTTAAAAATTATTTATTTATCTATACTAATATAATAAAGCTGAAGAGTTTGTTTGTTTGTTTGTTTGTTTGTTTGAACGCGCTAATCTCCGAAACTACTGGTGCGATTTGAATAATTCTTTTTTTGTTGGATAGTCCATTTATCGAGGAAGGCTATAGGCTAAATAACATTACGCTATGACCAATAGGAGCAAAGACAGAGCGGTAAATGTGTAAAAAACGGGGAAAATTATTCATTTTTGAAGGCTTTCTTTGCGTGCGCTGCGAAAACGGTTCAAGATACACAAAAAATATGTATGAAAGAATTATTCCTCTATACATGATCTAAAAAAAAGTCCGCGACGGCATATGTCTATCTTTTAAGGTTTAGTCACAATGACCGTTTTTATGGTACCAAATTTGGTCGAAATAATTTGTTTAAGTTGTATCAACATAATAATACTAAAAATTCTGCGGAAACTCGACCATTCCGAAAATCCCGCAAGAACGGGAACTATGTGGGAAAAACCAAAAATCTGCCGGAAGTCACTATTCCACGCGGACGAAGTCGCGGGCAAAAGCTAGTTTATTTATACTTTACGTACAATGGAGTACAATGACGAACTTAATGCCTTAGGCATGTTCTACCAGTGAACCTTCAGGTGTTGCAGAGATATAAAGAGGTAGATGTACAAATGACATTAAAAACAGATGCTAATACACGCAAAAGATACTTATATATACAATTTATTATTTATACAAAAATCATGATACATAAATAAAATATATAGAATACACACTACAAAATAATTGTCTAAATCACAATTTATAACCAAAGACTTCCCTAAAAGCAAAGTATGCGCAATTTATTTTTAAGGCTAAGCCTGCTTAGGGAGTTGCTCACTTCTTGAGGGAGTGCGTTCCACTATTACATTTATTATAAATTATTTACTCTATTGTAGCAGGTGTTATTTTGCGGAAGTCCATTGTATTACAAAGGATATTGTTTTTTGCTGATTCCGCGCAGTTGATGATGACTTGTCCAACAAGCAGACAAGGTCGACACGTGTTTCGTCTCTCAGCGAGACATCATACTATATCATCTACAGATCCTGAAGATGTCTCGCTGAGAGACGAAACACGTGTCGACCTTGTCTGCTTGTTGGACAAGTCATCATCAACTGCGCGGAATCAGCAAAAAAAAACAATATCCTTTGTAATTATAAATTATTTTTTGTGAAATTTTTTTCCTCATGGATACCACTGCAACGGCAAGTAGAGATGCGGTGATTATGTCGGACTCCTGGTGAATCGAGGCGGCTCGACCCAACAGACCTACCGACTAAACTCAGCCTGAGCCTTTGGTCCTAATGACCCTACTGGCTTGAAGTGATAGAGAGCCGCACCTCAGGATGTCACGCAGCGGAAGCGCTGTAGCGCAGCAGACAGGCAGGGATGCAGCGGAATACTTGCCAGCCTGCCGCTGAATACCTGCCTGCCTGCTGCTGTATACTTGCCAGCCTACCGATACTTGGTCTGCCTAGAACCTGGTACGCCTTCCATTTTTCCATCTCTACCATTTAATTATTGTTGTTAGTAAATTTAATTTATTTCTTACCTATTTTGCTCCGTAGCCTCCGCTACGTGACAAGGAGAGGTACGGTTAGCGCTGCCCCATGGAGAGGGCATATGCACTAGAGGCACGGTACACCAAAGTGAAACCGGCCTGTATTGACAAAGAACCTACTCGTGGCTAAGCAGAAGGCTGCCGATTAGGGGATGACAAAGGAGGCGACGGCTCAGACGCCGCCGCTTGCAGGTCTTGAAGATCCTGCGTGAGTTGATTAGGGGGATCGCTTAGGACATGTCGCGGTCTACGTATCCTCTGCCGATATTGACTGTTGCCTAATGATAGGCTCGCTGAAGGCGGTGTTGATATCCTTCTATTACATTTATAAATATAAAACTAATATATTAAAAAGAAATTATTCACGTATTGTTCAATTATACTTATTTAAACCTCCAATGAGTTGAAATCTTCTGAGTTATCAATTCATTATATCTCATATATGTCTCCACAGAAGAATTACTCCAATGAAGTTAACAATGTTTATGTGTTAGTCAACCACTCTGAAGCTCGTATTGGTCACATTAAATAGTAGATGTATCCAGAACACCTCTTAATATTTCCATTATCAGTGGTGATGTCTTGTAAATGTAAATAAATATCGAATTGGCTATTGAAAGAAATATATTGAAAGAAAGCCTCTCGAGTAGAAAACCAGTTCAACGCAACGTTAGCAACGTTTTACTTATTTGCAAATAAATATAATTAAAAGAAGCAAACTTATCAATGAATGAAGACCATGGAAGACTGATTAAGTACCATATAGTGATGTGCCGGATATCCGTATCCGTATCCGCAGATATCCGAGGCAGAAGAAAGATTAGTATCCGTGTCCGTATCCGTTACTTTTGGCGGATCTTTTACGGATCTATTTAGCAGTCTTCTTTAAAGAATAAATCATATTTTTGAGGATGTTTTCTTTGTAAATGATTTTTAAGGAAGTTGAGCCTTTACCCTCACAAGAGAAGTTTTACACTTTGCACATTCATCATTTATTATCACAAAATAATTCCATATTACAATACCAAACATTTTTGTAGCCTTTTTAAAAAAATACCAAACACAAGCGTTATCTATGCTGCCGAGTGTCACATTAAAGTAACACAAAATAAAAAAAAAGACCCACCGCACAATCCAAATCGAAACATGTTTCAACTCAAGATCGCGCGCACCGACACTGATTGTGTAATAAAGTTAAGATTCGTATCCGTATCCCTATCTGCGGATCTTGACACCGAATATCCGTATTCAGGTCTGTATCCGCGGATCTAGATTTTTGACAATCCGGCACATCACTAGTACCGTATATATCTAGTTATGAATCCAACATATAATTTATGTATTTGAGGTGGGGAGGCTGCTAGTTGGGTGAAAGTTCATGGAAGTTTTGCCATCTATATCCGGATAGCTCAAATTTCAACGATTTGGGGAACGTAAGTTTGATAACTTGATGCAGATATGTTATGCGAATCCCCTCGGGGCGTAGCATCGTCTGGGTCGACATCGACAATATCAATATTACCTAGTTATAGTTGCAGATCTGTCGCTTACTCAAGAAAATTCCGTGTATCTCCAATAGTTATGGAAATAGAATTTCATGAAAGTATAGAGGCAAATATAGAGTATATATGATAATAAATATAGAGTGCATAGATAAAAATCCAAAAAAAAAATTGTTATATTTGCTAAGGTGAAATTTTCTTGTCCTATCTTTAGATTTGTATTGACATGAAAATACATAACATAATAAATAGACAAATACAAATAAAACCTCTCACATCTATTACTACAGATGTAGTCATGGAAATAGAATTTCAGGAAAGTATAGAGGCAAATATAGAGTATATATGATAATAAATATAGAGTGCATAGATAAAAAGAAAAAATATATATTTGCTAAGGTGAAATTGTCTTGTCCTATATTTAGATTTGTATTGACATGAAAATACACAACATAATAAATAGAGAAATACAAATAAAATCTATTACTACAGATGTTAAAGATATATCTCATAAAATTTTAACGAGAAAAACTAATGCAGGGTTATATTTATAATGCGTTAGATAACTCAGTCGGTTGTAGTCATTTTGTTGATGTGAAAAGACAATCTCGAAACAATACTACGAAACTATCTTCTTAATAAAAAGTATCCCGGTCAATCTTCGATTTTTATTCTACTAATGGAACGATTGATTTCATGCACAACTGCTATGATATTTCTCATATTTAATTGCAGACTGCGTTTTCACTTCACTTGAAACCTATCACTTCAGTGGCTCTACCACGAGTTTGCTATCGTTTTTGATAGAGATCTGATGTAAACTACAGAACTCATGTCAGTTTCATATGGAGCAATTATACAATTACGTTCCACTAGGGGCGCTGTACAACGCCTCTCCCATAGCCGGGGGGCGCTGTACAATGCCCCTCCCATGGCCGGGGGGCTTTGTTGGTGTACGTGATCGGGGGAGATAGTTATCTCCCCCGAGGAGGGCTCCCCTAGAACATAGCAGGGGAGTGGAGGCTGGGGGTTCCCGGAAGTCGCTTAGCATTCCCGGGGGCTCCCTACATGCCTGAGGAAGGTCATCGCTGAGGTTTTTAGAGAGTAGGCCTCCCGCTTCTGAGGAGAGCCCCACATAACCACCGGCTCACCGCAGCCGGGTTATGCAATTTAATGCATTTTCTGCAGGAAAAAAAAGGGGCGCTGTACAAGGTTTCATACAAAAATATACGATGACGATATTGTTTGCAAACGAATATGTAATTGATATTCTAAATAAAAAAATCAAGGGCGAGTGAAGTGAAATCAGATATGAAATCTATCGGTGAAGTTTTCTGGAATATAATCATCATAAACTTAATACTGCACTTAATAAATTGAATAAATAAACTAAATCTGTAAAAAGGAAAACTTTGTATAAAAAACAATGTACTATCGGGGTCTCTCGCGCCTTATCACTTTTTAGAAATATTCGTGTGCAAGCGGCTCGCACCGGGCATGACTACGCGATCCGTAGCTATCCCTGATTGGTTACGTATTTTACAACGATTTACTACGACCATTCATTATACCAAAAGAGATTTCAACTTAAATTGTTGACGCCTCCGCTGCTGTTAGTTTCTGTGCTCGCTACGACCTCTGCTTTCATACCGGACTGATCGATTTTGTTTTGTGTCGACTTCTGCTAGAAACTTTACTGTTTGATTGTATTTTACTGACTTGTGCACTATTAAGGACCATGGCCTCACGAAATCTTTCTGTTGAAGAAAGAGCAAGAAGAGAGCTCTTCATGAACTCGGCAGGAATATTACGCAAATTACCCGTAACTCTCTATATCTTTAACCAAAAATGGCTACTGATGGTACTACTAATGGTAGCGCAAGCAAAATTTAACCAAATACCGTTTCCATAGAGATATTTTTTTAATATCGTTCGCTTATTGCTATCTCGCTCGCTTATTGCTGTCTCGCTTGCATGTTTCCGCGCGAGCACAATTGTTGAATGAACGGAAAGCGTGGCTTGTAGCCGTAGCATCGTGCAGTGTGCAAGCGACTCACGCTCTAGAACTGGTAAGGCGCCAGTGTCCCCGATAGTACATAGTTTATTTTTGAAAAATAGATAAAGTATGCCTAAATAAATGAAATTTAGTTTTTAAATATATAAATATACATTAAATCATGCAAAGTACATGGCACAAATCTATCGGTGAATTTTTCTGGAATATAATCATCATATACTTAATACTGCACTTAATAAATTGAATAAATAAACTAAATCTGTAAAAAGGAAAACTTTGTATAAAAAACAATGTAGTTTATTTTTGAAAAATATATAAAGTCAGCCTAAATAAATGAAATTTAGTTTTTAAATATATAAATATACATTAAATCATGCAAAGTACATGGCACAGTTTATGTGGCAGTTTGGCGAGCGGCCGTCGACTCCAAATTTTCGATAGTATTGTTCTCCTTGACGAGCTGATCACGATTATACGTTTAAGTTTTAGAAAAAGTTTACGACAAAAATCGCCGTTAGGAGGCTCTGAAGTTGTCGGTATTAAAATTATCTATAGCCAAGCATTGGATCTGACTCACTTCGGAAAAAAAAGATTAGCCTTTTTATCCTACTAGGTTAGTTCTACACTTATTTTTACAAGATTTTATATTAGCTTCACTTGTAACTATGTAAGAAAATCTTGGAATCTTAATTTGACCCACTTCCCGGTCTCCGATTGAGCTGAAATTTTCCATGCACACGGATGACAATGCATGGTTATGTGTGTGACGTCATTCTAAATCCAACATGGCGGCATTACCAAGATGGCGGATCAATTATTTTTAATGCACCCCTACAATATGGGTATCAAATGAAAGGGCTTGCAAAGAACACCTCGACAAATTATGTGACGTCACTCTTAATCCAATATGGCGGACTTTCCCAAGATGGCGGACCAATTATTTATAATGCACGCTCTACAATATGGGTATCAAATGAAAGGGTTCGCTAAGCTTGGTTTTTTAGTCGGAAAATAAATTAAAGTAAATAAAAAAATTTAATACAAGCTCTTGTTTTGTGGGCTAAAAAGAACAAAATAAACATTTACATATAAAAGCTTGTCGTTTAAAGTAAGTAAACTTTCGCGACAAGCTTTTATATGGAAAAGTTTATTTTGTTCTTTTTTTATGACCTAAAGTACATGGCACAGTTTATAAGACTGTTATTTATTTATTATATACTGACACTGGTGCAGATATCATTTCCTTACATAACACGAATCTGAACTTCACCGCTGATTCAGATGTGAAAACTGAGGGCCTAGCCAAGATACCTATCGATAATCGTAATCGCATCGCTAACATAAAAAATGTATGGTGTTGACATAACCACTCGAAAAGTCAAGCGATCGGTTATTTCAATACCATACATTTTTTATTTTAGCGATGCGATTACGAAAATAGAAAGGCATCTTGTCTAGGCCCTCGTTTATTTCAATATAAAATAGAGCTGTGTATGTATTACAGTTTATATGTCAGACAAAAAGATTTACATCGTTTTCTCCCCGAGTGAAAAAGGAGATTTGAAAGGAGCCGATGGAATAGATAAATACGGGGTGCTGCACTAGTAAGGAGATATAAATATAGTGCGTGAGAGGAAATCCCTCACCGCGTCGTTATTGATGTTGATACGGTCAGGATTACCTCCAAAACCTCCCAGCGAAGGGTTAAATCGTATACTGTTATAAACTGTTTATTATGTGCGGATTCGTTTGTGCTAAGTTATTCACCAGCTGCTCGACCAAGTGGACCTATTTTAAACCGATTTAAAAAAAAGGGAGTTTCTATATCCGATTTTTTTATGTTTGTTATATCTTAAGTTTCTTTTAAAAGATTTCGATTTATGTTTTTTTATTTTACTCGTGAGGTAGGTCCCGTTTTGGACCATTATATATATATACACACACACACATATATAATATAAGTCTTAGATTTGCATTTTGTGTCAAATTGACAAATAACTCAAATATCACGTTGTGTAAGTAAATAAATAAATAAATATATAAATAAATATTTGTTACACTTTCACCAATTAACCTAGCCCAAACTAAGCTCTATAAGGCTTGTGCTATGGGATCTAGGGTAAAGGATAGACATACATATATTATACATATATAAATAATTTTTATTGAAATATATATCAACAACCATGACTAAGGTACCTACAAATGCTCGCATTCATCACACAAACATCTGCCCCCACCGGGATTCGAACCCGGGACCTCAGAGATGGCGACACCTTGAAACCGGTGTATTATCCACTCGACTATGGAGGTAAATTTTAACATACAATTACCTACTTATTAAAAAAAACTGTTCTAAAACAAGTAAATATGCACTAAAAATATAAATAAAATATATTGCTATAATAATTTATATTAACAGTTACAATTTCTTTTGGTGTCAGTTTTCTGAATAAATTGGCTGTATTAATTCTTAACACTAATATTTCTATTCGAGCTCTTACAAGTAGCATTCAACCCAGCGTTAAATTTATTATAGTCTATTAAAATCAGTATGAATTATAAAATGAATATCCATTAGGGAATGGCGTTTCAGAAACCAAAGAACTTTTCGTTTCATTGCTGTCAAGATTTGATCGAAAATCCTGAGCCTGATAAGTCGATGGATTCTAAACGTTGGCGTAATGGTGTATTTCAGTCACAACGATGATTTTTTTTAATCCATTGAAGATAGACGAATCGAAATACATACATACAAAACATACTTAATCTTTATTTAAGTAGGTCAAAAATCAAAAACCTAATAATTAAAATGTATAATGTTAATTGAGATTTATTTGTGTATTATTTTACATTCGAATGTTGCCTTAATGGGTTTGATTTTGAGAATTATATTTTTCAAGTTCAAGTTTGTCGACTGTTTATTTATTATTATAACTGTTTGTGTCCAAAATTAGATTATTAATAAATAAAAATCTCACCTTTTCTCTACGAAAGGTGTGAATAGAAAGGAATGTGAAAAGTAAAGGCGAGGCGGAGATATTATACACTCATATAACTGTACTGTAATAAAGGGGTGCGGGGAAGCAATAGACCCCAGTACAGGATTATAAGATATTTATATTGTTTTGTTTTGTATGGAGATTTCAAACTTTGGCTTAGTCCATACTAACGTTTTCTCATTTATTTTATAACCAAGAGGGCAAACCACGAAATTTATAGACACGTGTTAATAAATAAATTAGAAGGCAAGAAAATTTGTTGTCATAAAGTTATAGTCAGTTATGTTAAAAATTCTGACGTAAAACAACAGCAGATACTTTTTAGATATTTTTAGTTTAAAATATGCTAATACGGACATTTAATTGTAACCAAAAGTTTAGGATTCAGAAGTAATGCAATAGTAGATTGCTTTATAAGGGTGAAAAGGAATCAATCCCTACGAGGTTGTTAGACTATAGTCCGAGTAGGGTTTTGATTAGGGTGTAGCACTCTACTTTTCATTTCGAATGCAAGAAAAATAGCTTTTCTTAAATACCTAAATCACACAATCAAGATTTCGGTATAGCGTAACAGATTCCCCTCCCGCCAAAATTATCTTTTTCTCAGGTATTTTGCCATTTGGAGCACATGGCGTTACCTTTCACTGGCCATTCAGCCAAATACTTTTATTATCATTGTACCAAAGATTGTATGTACTATCGGGGTCTCTCGCGCCTTACCACTTTTTAGAAATATTCGTATGCAAGCGGCTCGCACCGGGCACGACTACGCGATGCGTAGCTATCCCTGATTGGTTACGTATTTTACTACGATTTACTACGACCATTCATTATACCAAAAGAGATTTCAAACAAACGATTTTGAAATCTCTTTTGGTAGGTATAGGTATCAGTCTGCTTTACGCCTTCGTGAATTGTTCACGTCTTCGCTGCTGTTAGTTTCTGTGCTCGCTACGACCTCTGCTCAAGGACCATGGCCTTACGAAATCTTTCTGTTGAAGAAAGAGCAAGAATAGTTGCTCTTCATGAACTCGGCAGGAATATTACGCAAATTTCGCAAGAACTTGGTTCTCGGTAAGTTTTATTTAAATGTTTAAAATTTTTTAAAAGTAAATCTTATAAAGATGTAGGTAATTATTTTTTTTATTTAACGTATAGATATACTTCTACGAGTAGCTAGCTATTAGTACTTAGCGGTCAAGTGGCGTTTTGAAATTGAAACCGTTTCATATACAAATAGTCAATATCTACGCAGTCAATATGTATGGATTTTTTGTCCAGTTAATAGTCGGTCCCAAAATAATAGTGTTTGTATTCATGAGTAGAATGTTATTTTATTAAGCACAGACTTCCTTACTCTTAATACTTAAATTAAATAAAACACTGCTAATTCTTTAAAAATTACCGCGGGCGGTTCTCATTGATCTTATTATTAAAAGACGCCGCTTGCCGCTTTCGGCACGTGTCATACCGTTCAAATGTGCAAGTAAACTTCACTCTTACCACCACGTCTTAAGAATTTTAATTCATTCTATAATTGCGGGGCGTTATAATATGCAATTCAAGGAAAATGATGCGCTCCTTTGACATATAGGCGATTCGATTTTTAAGTTGGAGTTTTAAAAGATAGGTAACTTTAATATGATTTTATTGATTCTATTACAAAGACCTATACCTTTTTTATAAGTTAAATTAATAAGTTTAAGTATTACTAAAACCTAGGTATTTAAACAGTTTTTTTTTGTTTTTCAGAGACGATCAGTTCGTCTTTGGGTTCGTCGAATCGAAGAGGAGGGTGATTTTAACGATCGACCACGCTCGGCACATCCATATTTAATTAATGCTCAACAAGCTCAAGAAATGGTCAACTCAACACATATGCAGTGGAGCCATTCACGCCCACAAGTGCCTTCGCCCAGCAATTTGACTGCAGCTTGAGGACTGTAAGGAGAGCACTTCATCGCGCTGGGCTACATCACAGAAAACCTGCTAGAAAAATTATTCTAAGCGAAGAAAATAAGATAGCGAGAACCCGGTTCGCTCGACAGTATAGGGATTTCAAATTTTTAAGAATATTAAGATTAATTATACTCGTATCAAAGACGTTAATGTTTGCAGAATTATTAATATACATTTTAAGACTCACTTTCTTTTGTTTTTAATATTTTCCTTATTGTTTCTATTATATTAATTCACATAGAAGTCATTAGCAGTAAATATATAATAGCAATAAAAGTCAAAGCTAAACTAAAACAAAATAGTTATTGGTATTTAGCAAAAACTATTTTTACTTGTGGAATATCTGCTGGAACTAAAATGTTTTACTTAACCGTAAAATCAACAAGTAAATGTAGAAAACTCACATGTTTATAATGCATTTAAAAACGGAGTTATCCTGTTTATCCTTAACTTTTTAATTACATATATTCATCGAGAAGACAATAAGGCCAGTCATTAGAGCCTGAAACCCGAAAGAAATTACCTACAATACTAACTCGCTAAAATGTTGAGGGGTCATTAAGGAAGGTGAAATACCTTACCGTGTGATTTTGCAGCGCTCTGGGGTGTACGGAAAGGGTTGAAAAGGGGTGAAAAGTGTTTTTTGTTAATAACATTGTCAAAAAAAATTGTAACACGCTGCAAACTTAGAATTAGGTTGTTCTCATTATTTTGTAACGTGTATTAATTTTGCAACGTTCGCAACATACGGAACATTGTTTATAATTAAAAAACAATGATATTTGTTAATAACAAGGGTATAAAAAATAGTAGCTCGCTGTAAATTTGTAATTACCTCGTGTACAGCATTTTATAGCAACTATCAAATTTGCAGTGTTTTGTAACAAACTGAACATTGCTTAATACTATATAAACAATTATTTCAGTTAGTAACAATGGTCAAAGAGTCAGTTAAGAGTTGCAATCTAGAGAAAATGTTGTCAAAACACTTGTGGCGGCATATCAAAGCGCCGCACACAAAAACATGGTCGGTGTCTTTTGTAACGTCGCCATAGAACGCCGCGTCCCCGTTTAACCAAATACCGTTTCCATAGAGATATTTTTTTTAATATCGCTCGCTTATTGCTATCTCGCTCGCTTAGCGCTATCTCACTTGCATGTTTCCGCGCGAGCACAATAGTTGAATGAACGAAAGGCGTAGCTTGTAGCCGTAGCATCGTGCAGTGTGCAAGCGACTAACGCTCTAGAGGTGGTAAGGCGCCAGTGTCCCCGATAGTACGTAGCCTAATTCAGTTCTATTTTAAAATTTTACTTTCCGCCCTCAGGAGGGAAGTAAATAGTATGAGAATTTCCCGCCCGCGAGAATTTCCCGCCCGCTGGTGGGAACTAGCGTTTTCCTCCCAATACTCAGATCAAGGAAACGCTCCTTTCCGAGCATGAGGAATAAAAAAGTATATATTTTCTATTGCGCTGAAATTTAAAGTTATAAAGTTTTAAATACAAGCGAATTCATATACGGGTTTCTTAGTGAAGGACGCAATTTCATAGTTAAGGACGAGAGCTATTAATATCTGACAATGTTTGTAAGTGAAATACATATTTACGAAGATAAATAGATAAGTCGGAATTCGGTGGAGTTATTTATGTACTTCCATTGAAATGTGGACCTTCCCGGGATTTATAATGGACAATCCCGTGTGGCTAACAATATTCATCATCACAGCTCATATACGTCCCCACCGAGGGGCTCGAGCCTACCCTAACTACGTTAGGGCGATTGGGCCTTAGTCAACCACGCTGGCCCAGTGCGGGTTGGTTGACTACGTACACCTTTGAATCGCTTCGCAGATGTACGCAGGTTTCCTCACGATGTTTTCCTTCACCGTAGGAGCATCGGATAAATGTACATATGAAATTCGGAACGAAAAACACATTGGTACACGGTGGGGATTAGATCGCGGGACTCCCGATTCTATGCGACACACAAACCAGTGCCGAGATCACAGCGCCACCGACGCTCTAACCAATATTACTAATAAATATTAATAAAACTGTAGTCCATTCCGTTAAGTGTATTCTTGTGTATTCTTTTATTCTCACAAGCTATGTCGTGCGAACTACAAATGTGGCAACATAGCGCGTATTGGAATTTTGCAACTTCGGACATCCGATGTCATTGATGTAAGTTTGGCAACGTCGCGCGTGCAGTAGTTTAAATTGTGTAATAGTAAATAACTTTTTATTTAAAAAATCACTGGATATTTTTCTGTTCTTTAAAATTAATCTCGGGATTTGAGGTATATCCATTTTATTCTTTTGCTGCATGAAATCAGTGTAAGTACATGAATAACTGTACTTAATTCCGACCTCTGTAGATAATAGACAGGCACAGAAACATTTTGATATGCATTGTACATAACATAAGATTTAATTCCACTTAAACACAAATCAAACTTTGTTCGGTTTCGGTTTAACTTTCTGTTTTGGTCGGCCGCTATTCCCAGCTAGTCCAAAAACCACTTGTTACGCGCTATGTTAGTCACGACTTTATAAAACAGAAGAGACGGAAACAAAATGGCGGACTTCGACATATTTTGTGTTCCGATTAACTGTGCAGTATTTTAATGTATTGTGAGCGAGTTGGATCCCAGGTGACTCACTGTTTCGTACCTTTTGAGACATAGACCATATCTACTATTTCCGACTAACCCATTATTAACCACTTGTTGCGCGCTACGTTAGTCACGACTTTGTGTCGTCGTCGGTAAAGAGGCTCCATGATTATCAGAATTTAACGAACTCTCTCCACACAAAACTATCTGAGCTGTCGCCGCGTCGTGTCGTGATCGTATCGCTACTGTCGCGCGCGTCGCAGCGCCACGCCCGGCTTCCGCTGTCCGCGGCGAACAAAAGCCGTCATGGATGCACAACACCACAATGCACTTATTTAGTACTCGTAGAATATGTGGTTTGCGCTACAGCTACTTATAACTACATCAACTACTTTCGGAGTACTTTCCATTGTTATAAAATTTCATGAACATATGTTTTATATAGTTCATACTAAGGCCAGCTTTTCACTAAAGAACATAATTGTAATACATTCCCAGATTTTGTTTTGTATTTGATTGTATTAAAATACAATTACAGTTCACATATCTTTAATTTACCATTTTAGGCAACCGCATTGACAAAAAGATATGTATATCCTATTATGTAATGAATAATTGCCTTTTTTTTCAAATATATCGAGATGGAATATACTATTTTTTTTATTTCTTCTGGCTTGCACGACTTGTGTATTAGACACATACAAAGGTAGGGAAACGTGTCGTATTTTAATAACCAAATGGTTTGTTGCAATAGTAATCGAAAATTGCTTATATATTTTAGCACATTTATAAAAGATGAAATCTCAATGTTCTGTAATATTGTTCTATGTTGAAACAACTTAAAGAAATATATTCAATTCTCTACCAAGAAACGTTTGAATTACTGATTCTTTCGATAAACCTTGAAGGTATAACACGAATCGATATAACCCACATTCATCATGAATATATAATAGTTAAACGTATGTTATTGGCTATATCCAGTACTGTGATAATTGTATATAGATGAAGGATATACATGCATGCGGATTATTGTGAATTAGGTCCAAGGTGACTTACTTCAAGACTTTCGAAACATGGCATAAACCTCGTCTATCTTAGCTAATGATGCAACGGCAGTGTCTTGGCGGAACCAGAAACGGAAACAGATGTCAAAGTAAATTTTAGCAGAAACAGAAACGGAAACGGATACAGAAACGGAAGTGTTAATTTTCAAATATAATTCTTTATTATGTATCAAATACACCAAATCTAGATTAGAAATAGATAAATTAGAAATGTCTATAGAAAACAATATTGCAACTGAACCTTTTATTAATATTCAAAATTTTGTAGTGGTTTAGTATATTTTATAAAAAGTTATCCGTCATAAATAAAAGCCGTCGGTTGTAAACTTCCGTTTAAATCTCCATTATGAAAGTTGCGGAAACGGATGTTGAAAAGCGCGCGGAACTTCCGCACTTGCGCAAACAGAAACGGAGATCCATTGCATCATTAATCTTAGCTTTACTTTAGGAATCGATTAAGTATAGTCAACATTGTACTACTAAGCTCTAACAGTAGTGTAGTGTATATGCTTGTGTTCATTACAGCATTGTATAGCTTAAGTACTTTTGAAGTCATCAATAAATCTCGAAATGAATATTTCGTTATTTAAACAACCAATTGATTTCTAAGAATCGTATCCTAAAATCAAACTCAAATCTCTGCTTGAGTACTGTTAGAAATAGATGGTGTTATTGAGCCTACATAGTGCCATCCCTTTCTAACGCTACTCAAGTAGCCTTAAAATACAAAATTATGCCTTTAGCCAAAATTGTGACATGACCATAATAACTCGTAGTTTCGTTACGCTCCAAGTTACTTGAAACTATTGAATTTGAATGAGGTTATGTTATTAATACTCAATGAGAACTGTGCAAATATTCTCAAGTGCGGAACCGAGACATTGCAATATTAATCAAGAGTTAAGTTTGAGGTTAGCCAAGCATCTAAGTATTAATCAAACTTTGTAACTGTACACTTCGTACTAAAACGAAATTGAATTTCAATTATGTATACCGTGACACTTGTCATTGCGGGGGTATCCTGGGCACGTTTCGTGCTCCTTGGTGCGGATTCTCAGCTTCTCTCTCCTGAGGGAAAAAAAACCATACGACTCTTCTCCTACCTTTACTAGTCTTTACTAGCTACATTACATTACCTATCTAATAGAAAAAAATCATGTTTTAGAGCCGAACGACGATGAGCTTTCGAGAGACGAGCTTATTATAAGGCCTGCGCACACTTTTGCAATTTTGCAAAGATAGGTTACTTCTGTAAAAGGTATAGATATTTTATTTATACAAGGTAGCGAAATCGAAAAAAAATTGATAAAAATTTTAAAACCATGGCATTAATTTGATTTTCCTTTTGTTTTTATCTATAAAATTAAATATAACTTCACCCGTTTTCGTTTGTGCACTTTATCAAGACTCACGCTATGTATTTTTATCAATTACACGCTGAATCTAGTTACAAGATTACTCGCATGTAAAGTAGCTATTATATGTGTGTTTAATATTTTATTTCTTTCTATAAGGTCGAGAATTCATTCAACTCAAACTGTGGCAACTGTGACTCGTTTTGCATATAACGACCTTCCGTAGCCAAATGACTATTATAGTAATATCGGTTACAATGTGTCTCTGAAGTCCCAGGTTCGAGTCCCGGTGGGGGTAGATATTTGTATAATGAATTAATATATATTTCTCTCAAAAATATTTATATATGCACTAGCTGGTGCCCGCGACTTCGTCTACGCAGGATTAGCATTACAAATAGCTTATATTAGTATGTCGCAATCTTTATGATTTGGAAGGGCCAATCGGCAAAAGAAGGGTAGGGAGACCAAATAGATAATGGGCAGACGACTTAACGGAATTAGCAGGAAAGGACTGGGAAATTGTCGGCAAGGACAGAGACAAGTGGAAAGGACTGGAGGAGGCCTTCACCCGAGAAGCGGTCCATAACCAATAGCAATACTAACTTCTACTAACATTTAGACACTAATAACTAGAGATCGGATAATCGGATGCATCTTTACCTAAAGTTAGTTTAAGACAAAGTATGGAAACGGCTTTTTATTATTTTGTTAAATAAATATCCCGGGATTGCGGAATTGGATAGCCGGATGTTTATTTATTTACCTGATTTAGTTTTTGACAAAGTATGGAACTGTCTTTTTATTTTATTTCCATAATAAAAAATCCCGGAATTCCGGTACTGTAGAACATGTTGCATAAATAAAGTTGTATAAATGAACCCGGAGTCTCGGTCTTTTGAAAATAATTTTCAAACAATATCACTACGTTAAATTTGCAGTCCCGTATTTTCCCGGGATATTAATTTAACAAAATGTATTTTAACCCGGCGTGAATGAGGTGAGAAATTGTTACACCAGCTATGATGTGGGTATGATATACCCAAAATTTTGATGTAAAATTTGTGATACTATGATTGTGTAATTAGCATTAATGCTTAAGATATATTAATAATAGTAACTATTCAACAAGATGAGTAAATAAAATACCAACATTAAGTTAAGCAGCATTATTTTTTATTGAAATAACAAAATATCTAAATTATTTTCGAAAAATACAAATTTAGGCAATTCATTTCTTTTGCCATAAAAATCTAACAAAATTCCAACTTTGGTAAATCAATATAACAATAGTGTCTTTTTATTATTATAAATTGAAAAGTCTTGTGGGATCATGTAATAGAGCACCAAAATTACACCTACAAATCAACACAATTCCGTACCCCAGCCACGTGTACGCATGTGTATTTGCCGTCGCCGCCGGTGCAACACTAAACTCGATACTGTACCTCACCCCTTGCATCTTTACCTCCAGCTACTGAAACAACAGGACTTGCATGGCAACAGTAACATTAAAATAGCTGCGTTTAGAAACTTTTCGGGTATGACATACCCAACCTCACTCACGCCGGGTTAAAAAGCCGCTTCCATAATTTGTGAGCCAAAAATTTACTTTAGGTAAATATGCATCCGATTATCCGATCTCTACTAATAACTAATATCTAAAAATATCAATTACTAACATGAGAATTGAAAAAATAAGGTTATGGAAATAAAGGTTTTTTGTTTTATTATTATATCTTTATAAATTGTAGCTTATACGAGTATGTTATTATATTGTATAAGCAATATTATTATAAAGTTTTATTAAAATATGTTCAGTAGTTTTTACGTGAAAGATAAACAAACATACATACTTATAAACTTTAGCATTTATAATATTTTTAGGATTCATTCTACGCTGTTATTATAATGTACGTTTTACGCTCTTGTGAAGCTAATTTTCGTATAATACGATTGTCTGGTATCCTGGTTTTATTAAATAGTTTGAATGTCTGAGCGAATTCAATTCCCCACAATAACCTTTGCCAGAACTTCCTGCAGCTATTGTAATTCTATGGAAGTTTCAGCCCCTAGGTACCTATTTGCAGATGAAGACGCGTGGCATGTTATATTGTGAATGCTTAACGTCTTCGCATCTTTGAAAGTACTGATTAAAACTATGATGCAAAATCGTTTGTATTAACCATACTTTTTATGTCTTTTTCGTTTTTTCGTTGTTTTAGGCAAACGTGCAGAACAGAATACGCTCATTTTTCGAAGATTTGGCTATCACACCAGTTTGGAACAATTCATTCCATAGTTTGGTAGTGGAAGACAGGAAATTGCTGATAAAATGCACTGTGTTGTGAAATACCAATTATTTAAGTGATGAAGATGAACGTTTGACGTCTGAAGTTAAACGTCATATGAAACGATGGCAAAAATTGTTATTGTTTTTTTCGAAAAGCTTATTCTATAATCACATATTAATACGTTAGATTTATCAAAACGGTTATAAAGAAAATTGCGGATTTACTTTTGATTTTGAATTTCCTTGCCAAAAATTAATATGCATCTCAAGAATCTTACTGCTTCTATTCCCTGCGTAATAAAAGTTGTTTTTTCTAATTGAAGTATTTTTTTTTATTTTTTTAATGTGCTGCTTGACTGTACATCAAACTACACTAAACTTTAAGCCTTAGTTTTAGCAATTTTTCAACATTTTCGTGAACAGTTTTTGGTACATTTAAGTAATTAACTTACAGTATATGATTTATGGAAATCCATTTACCTTGTATAACATTGTGTCGAGCGAGTTTTGATTACATTAGCTCAACGGATTTTGGTTAATTAAATTTAAAAAACAGATCATTAAAGTAACGTCAATTTGTCGTTCCAGTATTTTGTACTTTATTTCCTATACATTACTGAAAACAATAGTTATTGACTGTATATTGCATTATTAGTTAATTAATATTTTAAAGTCAATATATAAGATACTTAACGGGAAATAATATTATATATGAATTCTATTACCCAACGTTTCGACCAGACTGCACCGTAAAATTTAACAATAAAATTGTTATGTCGTGTTAACTCCCGTTATTTATTTACTGATATATTTAAAGATGAATATCTATCGGGATATGTGTCAAAGTATTAAACAGTTTAATTTCTCGGATATTAAATATGTAATTAAGGAAAATATTAGTATGGAAAAGGCATTTCTTTCAAACCATACAATACGACAATATGATGAGTAAGAAAGGGTTATAATAGAATAAGAAACTTTTTATTCTGACAAATTTATTTTAGTTCATCGTTTGACAGCACCTAATTAAAATATAACTAAAGTTGATATAATGAATTATCACCAGTGATAATTAAACAGTTTAATTTCTCGGATATTAAATATGTAATTAAGGAAAATATTAGTATGGAAAAGGCATTTCTTTCAAACCATACAATACGACAATATGATGAGTAAGAAAGGGTTATAATAGAATAAGAAACTTTTTATTCTGACAAATTTATTTTAGTTCATCGTTTGATAGCACCTAATTAAAATATAACTAAAGTTGATATAATGAATTATCACCAGTGATAATTAAACAGTTTAATTTCTCGGATATCAAATATATTGTAATTAAGGAAAATATTAGTATGGAAAAGGCATTTCTTTCAAACCATACAATACGACAATATGATGAGTAAGAAAGGGTTATAATAGAATAAGAAACTTTTTATTCTGACAAATTTATTTTAGTTCATCGTTTGACAGCACCTAATTAAAATATAACTAAAGTTTGAGTCAAATGAATTATCACCAGTAATTGCCATCGTACTCCAACTGTTCCACGAGTCAAACCGGAAGATTTACAATAGTCCATACCATACATAACTTTTCTATCACATAATGACACTATAGAGCTTCCAATCGGGGTTGCGAGCCATTGGCTTGTGAAATTGGCGCGCTCTGCTTCCATCGCCGCCATGTTTTATGTCGGCAAGAATGTGCCACGGCATTTTAAATTGCGTAGACTTGGTGGCACCCTTGAGTAGGGTAGAGCATGCAATGTAATCATACAGGTAATAATGTTGACTTCATCTATAGTCTACTAAAGTATTATATATTCTTCTAAAATTAATATCTTAAAAGCTTTCAATATAATTGGGTAGACGACAATTTTTTAAATTCTATATACCTATAATAAGAGTACTCCTTTGACTGAGAAATATTGTAGAACCAACAGTATAACTGTGCCTATTACTTTTGAAGATACATCAACCTGTTTGCGGCGCTATCGCGGATTGCTCAAAAACGCTCTATACTAAAAACACTGTAATCGTGACGTCATAATTAAGTAAACTCGCCTAATTTGTATGAGCGTATAAACAAATATTAAAATAAATTTGTTATTTGTAAGTTTATAGGTATACTTTCTATATTAAAAAATGTTACATTTAATGGGAGAATGCCAGAAATGTGTTCGTTTCATTAGAATTACGTAAAAAATAAATGCACATTTTTTAGAAATCTTAAAACAATATTAATAAACAAACAAACTGAAATTTCTATATTAACATACTTTCATCAGATATAAATTGCTCAAATCAGATATTTATAGTAAAACTGCCATAATGACTTTATCACATTATGACAACTTATGAATCTGTGACCACTCGTGACAGCAGAAACGTCATGTTTGTGGTTTCGTTAATACTACATTAGTATGGAAGGCAGATGGGTCTGTTCTATACAGACATTGTATATGTTTTGTAATTGTAAAGTACAAGATAATATGATTATTAATGACATCCATAGCTATGCTAAGTTGTCTAGCGGCTTCTTAGCACTAACTTTGGGCAAAGCTGATATAAATATAATCAAAGTGTTGTAAATCAAATTGTTGTTTTGCTAAATGACGATACGAATATTACCTTAGATATTAATGTAAAAATGTAATTAAACATAATGTTATTAAAATAAATTGATGAAGAAAAAATTTACTGACTACGATAACTTAATTTATATGCGTCAAAAGCATCTCCCACTTATCCTGTTCTCATAAATTACTCTAGTAACTATTCTATACATTTTTAAAAGTATAATGCAATAGCAAGGTATGATAAGTTAAATATTGAATGGACCTTAGCTCCTAGGTGCATTTATAAGACAAGAAAACCTATTACTTTCAGAATAACTGACTTCAAAATAGAAGCGAAAACATTTCAAATGACGCTCCTAATCAACTTTTAAGATATGAGAAATATAATGGCGCTCAATAGATTGCTGCGGAGTATTTCTCTTACGCTGAGGTAGGGTTGTTGATACAAAGGATCAAAAAATAATTAATTTAATTAGTGAAATGTGAACTCATTTTAAAATTAAGTCGTTGTCGATTTATCGGCGGCGCTGCCGTTGTGGTTTTAGCACTGATTTTATCGGTTCCAAGGCGATTTGTATCGATCCAGCTAAGTACAAAAATTATTTTCCTTTTTCGAATTTCATATGTACACTTATCTAAAAGGAAAACATAGTGTGGCAACCTACATACATTTGCATAGAAACTCAAAGCTGTATCTGAAGTTGACCAAACTACAATCAGACAGCGTGGTCGACTAAGGTCTAATCACCCAAATATAATAGGGTAGGTTCGTACCCCTTGGTGTGGGTACGGGCCGTGATGACTATTTATTAAATCCTGTTTACATATGTATTTAGGTGGCTTTACCAAACTTTTATTTTACATATATATATATACTAGCGGACCCGACAGACTTCGTCCTGTCAAAAAGACTTGTGAAATTGCAGTTTTTTGTTCCTACTTATTTTATAGTCAGGGCGAAAAATTCTCCTGTCCAGAACCGTTACCCTTGTGGTAGGGCGTTGTGGATAAAAATTATTAATTGCAAAATGGTCCAAATTAACAATTACATTTTGTCACTATTCAATTATGGAGCGTGACATTAAATCATCCAACTATGTATTTTGTGTTCCAACGCACACACGCACACTGTTTTGATAGATATGATTAAATTTCAACTTTATATAGCGTTAATAAAGCGCAAATTGATGTCTTAGATGAATCTTTGATGTTAGGAACACACCTACATTGCTTAGACAACAGTGAGTGCTTGCAATATGAACTTTATACAAAAAAAATAAAGCCCAAATTGACTATACATTTTAACTCACAGTGCCATGCTGGTCCAGGAGGCGTTGTTGAGTTATGTGCTTACCAACACATTTTACGATTCATTTTTATATATAAGAAAGATGGTCACAGTATCTGCGTTTTCTCTTTTCGTAATTTTTATTTTATTACTAGCTGACCCGGCGAACTTTGTTCCGCCTTAATGGCAATAAATAAGCAGTTTTTTTTTTATTTTATTCGAAAAAATACAAAAAAAAAATTAAATAACTACATTAATCATTCATTATTATTTCTGTATTTTAGTACATAGGTTGCTCTTCACTTAAGCACCTTGTGATACACGACATTTTTTGTTTTATTATCAGGCGCAAAAACAAACAACGCAGATGGTCTTCCGACCCGTGAACATGCCACGTATAATTGACCATGGGAAAAACATGAATGTTCTAGATTTAAACCACAAACTTTTAAGGATTGGCCTTGTGATTTGTTGATTGTCATGGCAAATGCAAGACGTATCGGAAATTGAAGTCTTTTAAATTCAAACGGCATATTGGTTGGGATCTCATTACATAGCTGTCATTTTACGTCAATTACATAGCTGTCATTTGCGTTTTGTTATTCCAAGTCTGATTCTTTTTTGTTATACCACGTTTTATAGTGACTGACGTTTCATGTCAAGTCACACAGGAACGCTGTCGAACGGGATAAAAAGTATCCTATGTCCGTCTCCTGGCTCTAAGCTACCTCCCTACCAATTTTCAGCCAAATCTGTTCTGCCGTTCTTGAGTTATAAGTGGTGTAACTAACACGACTTTCTTTTATATATATAGATATATATATATATATATATATATATATATATATAACTAAGTTTTGTAAGGCTTGTGCTATGGGATCTAGGGTAACGGATAGACATACATATACTCGTATTTTACATATATAAATATTGTTTATATAAATATATATCAACAACCATGACTAAGGTACAAATGCTCGCATTCATCACACAAACATCTGCTCCCACCGGGATTCGAACCCGGGACCTCAGAGATGGCGACACCTTGAAATCGGTGTACTATCCACTCGACTATGGAGGTCGTCAATATCTACAATTTAAATGAGACACGGTCCAAAACTATACCTAAATTAATACACGCTCTGGTTTACAATGCATACTAACGTATCGCATCCACTGCCAATGCATTTCATTATATATTCAATAGGTAATTAAAATCACAATAATTTGTATTTTCATTAATTACTTTAATTCACTGAAAAACTTAATCGAAAGTAATATCTCTCTTTGTGTGTTTTCTATCGCTTATACAACGGGTTGTGTTCCAAAGAATTGTTCGACATGATGCCCACGGCCACATTCTACCATCGCACCGCTCGCCATCGCAGGGTGTTCATCCTCACATGCTGGAGCCTAAATGGTCACGCACAGTGCGGTTTCAACGTAATTTCCTTCCGCGCACGCTCCGATTGTGGAACGAGCTCCCTGCTGAGGCTTTCCCGGGGGATTACAGTATAGGGTTCTTCAAAAAGGGAGTAAATAGGTTTTTAAAAAGGTCGGCAAAGCGTTTGTGATGCCCCTGGTGTTGCAAGCGTCCATAGGCGACGGTGACTGCTTACCATCAGGCAGGCCGTAAGCCTTATTGCTACCGTTGTAGTATAAAAAAAAAAAAATATACTAGATCTGTGTATGAATATAATGCATGTGAGAACACGAGATCGGATCGGATCGAGCCGCCTCGATTCGACAGGAGTCCGATATAATCACCTTGACACTTGCCGTTGCGGTGGTATCCATGAGGATTCTCTGCCTCCTCTGCTGAGGAAAAAAAATCCCACACAATGTGGACCAGTGGTTTGGCGAAGATCACAGGAAGTTCTGGACGCTAGCAGCGCAGTATGGATGGGTGTGGAATTCTTGACGAAAGCTTATGTCCAGCAATGGACGTTTAACGACTGAATTGATGAGCTCAATATAATAGAAATATAACTGGAATAAAAAATCTGTTAAAAGTTGGTATTTTTAATAACAATGAAGCCTTATTTTAGACTCGTTGAAACAGAATAAATTGCGATAACTCTTCAAAAATGCTGTATCTTCAAACTGATTTAATTTCACTAACAAACCTTTTGTATTAATTCTTCGCCTAATTCTTAAATCCGATAACCTTTTTTATTCAACTAACTTTATCCTTTCGTAAGTAATTTTAAATCCATTGTAACAGGTTACCAAAGGTCAAAAGTTGTGGTAAGCAATAAATTATTTTCGTTGACGTAAATTGAAAGTTATCTGCTTTTCGAAGAGCTAATTTATTTATTTAAGATGAAATATTTATCTGTTAGTTTTGGATTTGGAAAGGTAATGAATGAAGATGGATATGAAAAAGAATATATTGAAGAATGCCGCTAAGCTTTGTTCGAAGAAAGAGTTAACTTCAAAACAAGAAACAAGATCTTTGACGCGAAGTTATTTAAAATTGGAAATCTATAAAACATCTAGAACTGTTCAGCTCCGTTTAGGCTGTGATTCTGTTACAGAATATGCTAACGGTAGTTCTAACATGAGCTTACTCTCGTTGTCGATAAGTATTTCACGTATAGTATACTCAAGAACAGCAGCGAGCAGTTATGGGAACGTTGTGATGAAATCCGGATCGACCAGCAGATGAAACGCCGTAAATGGGTTGAAATAGAGGTTGAAAGTTGGTATGGGATTTCTTAATTTTAAAAGATAAAACCACGAAACTTTATATTTAAGCAAGGGGGTGAAATAAGGGTTGAAAGTTAGTATGCAAGTTCGTCAAATATCACGTCATAAGAAACAAAAAATCGTTTGTTCTAGTATTTTGAATACCAGTGTGGGAGTGAAATAGGAGTTCAATTGAAGATAAGTCCATGAATCTTGGTACCTTAGACATAAGGGACCAGTAGCCCTAGACAAAATGCACGCGCGTCTTTTCTATTCTATTTCTACGATTATAATAGACTAAGCGTTTTCTATCGAAAAATGCTAGACAAAGTGTATCTACTGATAGAATGGCTGTGTTTACCGTGACAGTAGAAAATAGAATAGAAATAGAAAATAATCTACCGTGTTTCGCCTTAAGTTCCTTTGCTTTAAGAGAAAAAATGCCATTAGGAGGAACTTCAAAACATTTCAAAAGTGCGTACTTCACAATTATTTACCTACATTAATTAGGACTAAATTAAACAAACTTTGGATTTAAAATTGAAAATCATTGCGTAGACATTTATTTAGAGGTTAGTATGAAATTTACAATTAATCATTACAAAAGCGAGTGTCAGTATTGAATTCAAATTAGCTTTGTTTACTTACGGTTGTTTCAAAATGACATAATATTAATATTTATACAATCAAAAAAAAAAGTGTTAATGTTGTACAAATAAAGTAATTCATTGGTTCCTTTTATGTTAGTTAGTCTTTTTAAATCTGTACACAAATTGAAAAACATTTCTTTATTTAATCTAAAATGTTCGATAAATAAACTTTCGGGCATGTCATTAATATTTTCCAGCTGCCGTCGATTTTGAACCCTCCTTCTACACCGAATCAACGTTTCTTCGGTATGAGCTGTCCACAAAAGCCTTATCATGTGCATTTTTAGGAATAATTTGGAAAATACACACTATTTTAAAACGACAAACAAACAATCTATCACCAATCTATTGGGTATGAGCAATCGCTTTGTTGAGTAGAAAATAGAATAGAACCATATCTATTTTTTACGTCACAAACTACATTTTGTCTATGAATTTGTATAGAACTCTTCTACTGTCAAACTGTGTTCTACACAGACGAGCGATAGAATAGAAACACAGTTAGCATCTTGTCTGCGAGTTTTCTATCAGCGTCATCAAGTCACGTGACGTATCTACTGGAAATGTCAGTTCCATACATTTTTTATGTTATCTATTATAGAAAACGCAAATAGAAAGGCATTTTGTCTAGGGGGGCAGGATTGACAAAAACTAATTTCACGCGGGCGAAGCCGCGGACAGAAGCTAGTATGCTATAAAAAAATTGATTAATCCCTTATAGATATATAATAGTTTCGATGGAATGAAGGCATATTATATCTTAGCCAAGTTTTCAGAAGGAGAAAGTTACATTACGATTATAAAGTACCTAAACGAGTATATCAATTTATCATTATTGTAATGGCCATGTCCTAACAAACGACAAGTCGACACATGTTTATTTTTCTTTTGTAAATATAGGAAAGGCAAATAGTTCATTTCCCCGCGCGTTCATTGTATTTTACGGCATTTTAAAATGTGCTGATATTTAAATACAAAAAGATAAGTGAAAATTTCAATATTTTTGAAAAAGCAATATGTACGTTTTCGATTGTTTTTTTCCACTTACAATATCAATAAAACACAAGTCACTTACAAATCTTATATTAAATAGTTTATGCTTTGTGCTGTAACTTCTTGATGGAACTCCATATTATGATCTTAATAATTATTTAAGATGAAATATTCATCGTCAGATGATGTTCCGAAACCGGTCACAATAAATATAAAATATTATATAGTAGTGGAACTAGTGAAAAGTAGTGGTTTATTAAGATCATAAATCTCATATTGTTGAACAAACCTAACATTCTTTATATCAAAGTCTACAACGGCATTATTGCATCGACCCAACCTGTGTAGCTACAATGAGTTTACATTCGTTTGCAAATGACACTGACAGCGTAAATTTTTGTATGAAAACTTTGTACAGCTCCCTGCTGCTTAGGACAGCAGATCAGAAGTATTTTCAATTTGGTACTTTCATGCGTTCCCGAGAATCATCTTGACAGATAGACAGACGGACGGATAGACGGACAACATAGTGATAATATAAGATAAGGTATGAAGTACGCAATCGTAAATTTAGATACCATTCTTCATCAAATTTAGATAGATTTTTGCACCACCGTAATTACGTGTGTAAGAGGAGTTATCCAAAGGTCAATATTGAAAAAAAAAACAAAAGGCTATTCAAGATTGTTTTTCTTGTTAAGGTAATTACATAAATTGTAAAGTTCAAGAGTAATGAAATGCAAACAAAAATAATGTATATAAGTTCAAATCTCATATACCAAACTGTTTGTTTATTTTCTACGATCGATCTTCAAACTGGGCTGGAGTCAATGAAAGACTAATAATATTGTGTTAAATAGAAATATGCTTTTTATTTATAAATGTAAATTACTATAGTATTTAAAACGTATTTAAATGTCCGTATGATAATAAATTATTCGTTTAAATCTATATATTAAATAATTATTGTCATAAAACCAATATCAAAATTATATTCGCACAGACCTATTAGTACAGGCATACGTACATTGAAAACCATAGCCAGAAAATAACTAAAATTTATTATATTATCAATAGAATAAAAGGTATATATAATCGGTACAAATTGAATGTTGCTTCGATTAGATTTTGAACCCACTTCTATAACGAACCGTGATGATGCTACGACCACTAACTCCTCAAATCCATCTCTGGGGCAGATATTTGTGTGGTGAATGCGAGCATTTGTAGCTTATAGTCATGGTTATAATATATATTTCTACAAAAAATATTTATAATATATATATATATGTCCATCCATTATCCATTATCCCATAACGCAGGTCTTATACAGAGCTTGCTTTGGGCTCGGGTAGTGAAGTGTAAGAAATCCTACTACTATTATAAATGCGAAAGTTTGTAAGTATGGATGTATGGATGTTTGTTACTCTTTCACGTAAAAACTACTGAATGGATTTGAATGAAACTTTACCACAATATAGCTTATACATCAGAATAACACATAGGCTACAATTTTTGAGGTTTCTATGAGGTCGTAAAAAAAACACATTTTTTGCGCTTACATTGCAAACGCTGACTGAATCCTACAAGATAGATCAAAACAATTTACTACAGTATTGTACAACTTAAAAAGGTCTACAAAAAAGTCCGTGATGGTATATGTTTATCTCTTAGGAATAACCCACAATAACCATTTTTTATCCTTTACTTTGTACGAGAAATAATGGCTTATTTACGAAGCGATTTTAAGCAATACAGTATTAAGACGGGACGAACCTGAAGTCCACGCGAATGAAGTCGCGGGCAAAAGCTAGTATTATATAACAATAAAACCCCAGATATCGCTGACTGTACGTAATATTTGAGAAGTAGTCCATTATAATAATAAATGTATTTATTGACTCTTTCATGAAATTAAAATGGAAAGCTCATAATTAGACATTACATTATATGTTCGATACAAGATAATTGACTGTTTTACCTCATTAAAACAATTATTGTAACATTCGCGTTTCTTTCGTCAAAACGAACAGGAGGATGATGCTGTAATTTGGAATCATTTACATGCCTTACATGTCGAAACGATTACGATAACGAATCGAACGCAACTGATCATTGTCCACGGGTCCAGTTTATCTACTCTGTGGCCATTATAATACCTTCATTGTGTGTAGTTCAGAAATTGACTTACACAGCGACTGGCTCCTTGAATTTGCCGCACTGTTGGATTTGGGACATCAGATCTTCTCTGGGGCGGATGTTTGTGTGACTGCGAGTATTTGTACCTTAGTATAAATATATATTTATATAAAAATATTTGTATGTGTATCTGTTACCCTAGATCCCATAACCTTACAGAGCTTACTACGGGCTAGGTTAATTGGTGTAAAAGTGTAAGACATATTTATTTAGGTTTAACTAGCTTTCTGCCCGCGGCTTCGCCCGCGTGGATTTCGGGATTGGTTCTATAGAGGGTTAAGGGTCATAGCTTTTGCCCAAGGCTACAAATGCGCGGAAGTCGGTTTATGGCGCGAAGGCTTTATCGCGCTCTCCGTGGGACTGTCTGTTTTTCCAAGATAAAAAATACCGCAAAACCTTGCTCAAGAATCACTCTATCTATTGATGAAACCGCATGAAAATCTGTGTAGTAGTTTAGTAGTTTTGAGCGAAGCCTTTATTGCGCATCCCGTGGGATCTGACGATTATTCCGGGATAAAAAGTAGACTATTATTTAATCCGGACTTTTATCTTTACGTCTGCAAAATTTCAAAGCAATCGGTTAAGTAGTTACGGTGTGAAAGCGGAACAAACAAACAAACTCACTTTCCGATTTATAATTAGTAACGATAAGGATTACAAAATGAAACAAATGACATAGTTTTAGTTTGCAGTACCTTCCAAAATATACAAGATGTAAGTACACTTTCGGCTTTAGGACTTCCCAGAAATTGATATAGGGAGTTTAAACCATGTTGCTTCCATCTCACATCTATGAGTTTCAAGAAACATCCAGTGAACCATTTAAACCGATAACTATAGTCAATTACTGGTTTGTGAGTGAACCATCACTAGTTTGTATCACCGAGAAGATCAAAGGTTTGCTGGACTGAAAATTTGTAATGGCTGACTGGCTATTCCAGACGTTGCTAGGACCTAAATATAAACAGCTGTGTTTCACTGAACCAGCAACTGGTTTACGGTGAACTTTTAGCTGTTAACGACGGGCTCATTAATGTTGATTGGGCTAGCTTGATAAGCAATCGATAACAGGTGTTCTGTGGGAACTGAGATAAATCGATGGTAGATAATAACGAAAAAACAGGAAGATTGCGACGATTGAAAAATAGACATTATTAAATCTAGTCACGCTGTGCCCCAACTTGCTCGTAGAGTTCGATAGAGAGAAGCTCTACCATAAATTTGAACATGTTTTCGATAGGTATTTGATGTAGACTAGTTTTGATAAAATGTAAAAGTACAATTACGTTCCGCTAGAGGCGCTGTACAAAATTGATATCTCGCAAACGAATATTAATTCATGGCTCATTCAAACAGTAGTTCGAAAAGAAATTATCTGTTTATAAGAGACCTCACCTACTGTACTATTCTATTAGATAACTATATTAATAACTAGTCTAGTTTGAGTTTATTAATAACAAAACATCTTTTACTGTGTTCCCTTATATAGTTCGTTTATCTTTTGACGGTAAATTAAAGTAAGATGATATGAAAATTATGATTTGACCACGTTTTCAAATAAATTCATAATTACCATGTCACAGGATAACAGATATATGTATGTTGCCCTCAGCGCACTACAGTTCATATTTACCTGAAACAAATAAAAACTAATTAGCAATTATAGTAGCTAAATAATTATATATATATATATATATATATATATATTATATATATATATAATATATATATATATATATATGTATAAGCATAAACAAAATATATTTTGAATTCACTTTTGTGAGCCCAGAATAAATATTGATAGGCTATTTAAAACTTATCTATCTAGAAATGGGTACAAAATTTGAACGACCATTTAACGATAATGGTAATTCTGCAAAATTACGGTTTTTACAAATGATGTTCGGGCAAGGAGACCATTTATTAAAAAAAACCTTAAAATACAAAAATGATAATTTAACATAATGATAATTCTGCAAAATAGACTTAGGATTTACATATTGCGATTTACATATTGACATTTATTGTGTTGATACGTCAAAAAAATCGGATTTTGGAAAATTAAATTTTAATTAATCATTAATAATTAATATTCTATTTATATGATTATTTTCATCGTCACTAATATTAAGTTACGTAATACGCCTACAATATTAATCCATTTTAAATAAAATTTTGTGAAAAGTCTAAAACAGAGAAAGGACATAGGTTACTCTTCAATGCGAAAGAAGCGCTGTAAGGGATTTAAATAGGGAAATTACATAGAAATCACATCACATAAGTAAATACGACATTAAATATAAAAAAGAGTATTAAAGGTTTTGTGTGATTATGTATTCACAGAAGCATACGGCCAAAAAAATAAAATATAAAAGAAATACAGAGGATTAAAAATCCGATACAACACCGGTGAAGCTTCAGGCGAAAAGCAGCTGTAAGTAATATATCGTGGATTTACACACGCATCAAATGAATTATTAACTTATACAATACAACATAAAACCATTATTATCTTAATAACCCTATGAAATGGGCCACAATGACAAAATAACACTTTCACAGTGAAAGGGGCAATTCACTAGAGATATTTGTAAACAAATTCTCTTTTATATCTTCAAGTCTTGGACATGACAAATAACCACTCGATATAAAGCTCGCTGTGGCTTGGCTCGCGGCCATATTGCCGCCATAATATTTTCAAGCCAATTGCGAATTAAATTTAAGGAGACACAAATATATCCAGTGACTATTCCCATATCGAGGAACGAATGTTCATATTCGTAGTTCGATATTCAATGCTGTGTATATACAGAATGTTTCATAATTTCAGGCAAAATTTCTTTAAGGGGGCATAGAAGTCAGGTCTAAGAACTAAAAATCTAACACTTCAAAATGAAGGCAAAAACTTTCAAATAATACGCATATT